>JNEY01000760.1:39404-56123 GCA_020875895.1 Aphelenchus avenae
GTTCGTTAACCCACTTCGTTAAAGTGGATTTCTGCGCCACTTCGTTAATTAACGAAGTGGGCTAAAAAATGTCCCACTGCGTTAAAAGTGACACAAGGCCCACTTCGCTAAAAAAAATTTCTTCAATTATTTCGGCTTGTTTGACCTTCTCCCGGCTTAGGAACATTTAACCGGCTTAGGAACGCTTAGGCTTAGGCTCAGGTTAGGGCTGTTTGATTTGGGCTTAGGCTTAGACTTAGGGAAGCGGAATTTTAATTTTTTACGAAGGGGACATTTTTTGGCCCACTTCATTAATTAACGAAGTGGGCCTTGTGTCATTTTTAACGAATTGGGACATTTTTCGCTCCACTTCGTTAATTAACGAAGTGGCGCAGAAATCCACTTTAACGAAGTGGGTTAACGAACCGGGGGGCCACCTTAAGTGCCTAGTGTGCATCACTTGTCTAGCAACGTTGACAAACCGGAATTACGGTTCGATGCCGTCAGCGGAAGCTTTCACCATGGGCCGCGCATTCACCATGCGTTGATTGTGCTTTCGGCCATTGTCCGTGGGGGATGGCAAAACGCAAGCATACCGATTGACGATCATCCCAGCAAAAAAGACGTACGCAAAAGAAAACACACAAATACAGACACTGGTTCTTGGTTGCTACGGCAACCTGTGCATTAGCAGAGAAAATGTAGAGGACGGTTGGCTTCGTACGGCTACAGTTGCTCCGTTTCTGTTTGCCTAAGACGTTCTCTGCATCGATTGCTCCGCTCACGATTTTGTTGTTATGCCAGCGTGCTGGGAAGGCATCGAAATTGAATAAATTAGACTGACAAGCACATCATGCTGTTCAAATAGCGGACGGACAGCATTTGAGAAAGAAACTGCCTTCTAATGGCCACGCATTCGTGTCTTGTCACGAGCCAAGGAAGACAAGTTGATGGCTCCACGTGAGGGACTTGCGACCGAGCAATGCAGGTGCACTTTTATTAATTCGCTTCCACGCTGCCTTCGTTCATTTTTATTTCATCCTTTTACTATAGGAACGAACGAAACACAAGATCTGTAAGCAGGATGAAGCGCCTCAGAGGCTATGAGAGCTTTTGTGACAGCGCATGCGATCCCCGATTATGCGCGGAGCACTCGCTACTTAATGGCGAGGTCCCGTGCATTGATGTCCAAACCTTCGCCGCTATGGCTCTTGCGTTTCGCCTCGCGACGTTCTTGCTCCTGGCGGTCAATGTTTCGCCGTTCCAACAGCGTCCCGACTCCAGGTGCATGTATCCTGTCCCGTACGGAGTGACCCCGTGCGAGAAGATGGATGGCTGTCAGTGTTGCCGCCCATGGAACTCCGTCGACTGGCCTCATTTCTGGTGCACCTGTTATAGCTTCGGAGAGCACTGGAACGACAAGGAATGCAGGAATCCTCCATACAATCGACGATTCTTCCGCGGACAAAGGGCTCTTACGTGATTGCTATGTTCAAGATGTTCATTACGGGAATTTCCGTAATAAAAGGTGTTATATGCATATTGTATCTAGTTGCCGGAGAACTACCCTTAGTGTAAGTAAGTCTCGCACGGCTGGCAGCACTTGCTTTACGTGTAACGTAAGGGCGGACTAAGCTCAGATGGCATGGGTGGAGGCTTACGACTCAAAGCGGCTTCTTCCGGGAGAAGAACAAGGATTATGTCCCCATGAAGGTCTTTTTCAGGGAAAGAAGGGAAAAAAGAGGAAATGCCCGTCTTACGGAAGATATTTCACGAATGTTCTGGCTGCTCTTCGGGGCAAATATTTCGGAAGAGGCAGATGATTTTTGTGGCGTAACATAGTGCGAACTTTTGGCCGCTCGTGGCCGTCTGCTTGTTTAAGATGCCAAAAAATTCCGTCTGCATCTTCTGTGCAAACGAGCGCTCAAAAACCGTGGCTGACAGTCAGTGAATTCGAAGAAGATTTTTGAATTTTTTGCTTGAACATTTATGCATTCACCATCACAGTTTCTGCGCGTCGCTGAGTCAATGCGCTGGCAAGCAGACGCTAGTTGAGTCTTTGAAGCGAATTGACGCTTGGCGAAGTGTACGCCTCAGAGTGCTTGCGAAAACTCAAGCCAATTTCCGCCATATTCTGCAATTCTTCGCTTAAGACAATATTTATTGGAAGTATATAATCGTTGCAATTTTTGGAAAAGCGTTTCCGAAAAATCACACCTTTTCGGCATGGTTTTCTCTCGTGCCTTCTTTGTATCTTTTCACGCGCACCTCTTCGCAAGCTCAAAATGCATACTGTTTTAGTAAAGCGAACCGAATGGTCACCGAATGGATCAAGCACAAGTCGACGCTGGTGAGAGCCTACTTCGGCGACGGCCGCATGGCGCCGGAGGACTCACCAATGCACAAGGACTTTCTCACATTTCTTGCCAAGTTTCAGCAGAAGGTCATGAAGTAAGTGACGCCGCTCAAGACGTAAAATAATTATCTGAGCTTCCAGAGCAAAGCCGACCACCGAGAAGGAAAGCTACAACTTGGACGTCGCTTGCAATGAATACGGAGTTCCGCTGGGGCCATACAACAAAGTGCATGCGTCGCGGATCCTACTGGCGGAGAAGGGCGTTGCGGACAAGTTCCTGCTAAGAGACGTAAGTGACATCTAGCGCCTTGACACTGAAGAGGAATGGGACTCGTGAAACCGTTTCGCAGGGGAGCTGTCTCAAGCACAAAGCTTACTTTAAGCCGTATAGCACTTGTTGTCCTGCCTCTGCCAACATGGCAACGTCTCGCATAAGCGTTACAAAACTAGAAGGTTTATAGGTGTAATTATTGTTAGGTTTTACGACAAATAAACTAAACCGCCTAATACTAAGCATCGAGGTTCAGTCTGGCTCAACATATTTAGCATTTGCGTGGCTTTTTTCCTTCTTGGCAACGTCTTGCAATGCACTAAAGCAGAAAGTTACAACATTTATAGTGTGAATATTGTTAGAGCAAAAGAGTAAACCACCGGATACGTTCGTGTCTACGTGCGTTCTGGTAGCACTTCCTGGGGTGCAGTGGTTTCACATCCTTGATTTTCGCTGACTAAGCCGTATGACTTCCTAAACCGAATGTTTTAGGTCCCGGAGATCGCGGTCCAACAGTTCGAGTACATCATCTCCACGTTCCTGAGCTTCCTCAACAAGCGCAAGTTCAAGAAGCTGAAGGCGCTACGCACATCGCAGGCGTCGCTTCCTATTGCTGCGAGTAAGGACGAGATTCTCAGGACGCTCGAGGAGGTAAGCTTGATTCTAAACGTTTATGGCAGCTGACAAGTTCTTTTAGAACCAAGTGATGATCCTGGCCGGCGACACTGGGTGCGGCAAGAGCACTCAGGTGAGTATGTTTCCTATGCGTAATCTGCGGAACGTAGCTGCGCGAAACGCTTGCCTAGCTCTAAGTGATGTGGTACACAACCCGATATGGGGCTACCAAAAGCTACAATGGCTGCAGCATTTGATACCCAACGCCTTGCTTGCCGATACGCCCTCTGCACTCTTGAACATTTGGGTTCATCGCACTAGCATTCCTGTCGTGGACTTCTGTGCAACACCCACCGTACCGAAATCCGTACCTTCTTCGTACCAGTGGGGGAGGGGGGGGGGAGGTACTAGCCACTTGTACGGTCCCTAGTAACGTGCCTGTCTTATTTTGTGCTAGGTAATCGTTTGCGAGTGAGTACTTGACTGTCCATCACTTCGTATTGGGAAGTGTCACATTCTGCTTAAGAGTTCGCTAGCGTACCGTAGCCTGCGTTGGCTTAGTTCCTCCTTTAGGACGTGCTCCTTTAGTGCTAAGAACGGGTAGAATCACATTTAAAAAGAACGCTCCGTTCCCGTTCCAGTATCAAATGACTCGTGCTATCCGTTCCGTTTCCATTCTTTCCGAGCCATGCACTTAACGGAATGAGGTTGGGTCACGAGGCCTATCTCACCACAATTCCTGCCATGCGCTTCACGATTCTAAGCTTCAGCAGCCGCACAAGAGTCTGCTTTACGATTTTATTGACGTTAACGTCGAATAGCCCGTCAGAAGCTAACATGCTAGGACAGTACATACCATTTAGTCACTTAGGTCACTGACAACAGGCAGTAGCCACGGGGAGAAACGAATATTTGGAGCAAATCAACGCGCGGGACCCATATTTTCACGTGAAATTTCGCTTCAGCATAACCGTTAAGTTAAAAATTGGAGGCGATCTCCTTGGCGTACATGTACGCGAAAGGCGCGACCCTCACTGGCGAGAAGTTCTCCTTGCTGACGGTGTCCGTCGAGAGGTTCTCTGCATCGATCTGGACTTTCGTGGCGAGTCGCGTGCGTGTGCTTGACCTCTGAATGGTGCCGGTGGCGATGGACTCGGTCTGAAACGGGGGACAGTTGGTTAATTAGCTGAGACCGAGGAGACTTAGAGCCATAGTGTGAGTGGTGTTTTTAGCGGTTTTAAACCAGCCCGCAATCTTGCAGGGTCAGGTCCATTTTAGGAAGGTCCAAATCCCAGATGTACCAGCATCTTGTCTTGACATATAGCTTGGGATGGAATAATCTTTGTGGCCAAATCCGACGTCATGGGCTTCTTTGTGCCGCCGAATGCAGCCCAGAATCCTAGGTTAGGTCATACCCTCCTTCCCCTGACCTAGCCTTCTCCATGGTCCTTCGCAGGAAGGACTGAGGGCAGAATGAACAGAAGAGGTCATCATTCAGCGTGTGCTTCCTAATCTGCTTGGACACTTACCTCAGATTCACTGGGTAAGGCTGCGTCATCAGCCGTAGAAAGACCTGCGTCGTCTTCGACCTTAAGCATGACTGCGTCCAGCTCCTCGCTTGCGGGTCCAGCTTGCTGACCGTCGATGTCTTGCGTGCTAAATTTGCAATGCATCATAGAAGGACCCCGCTACTTGCTTAACGGCCTATCTTCTTATTGCCGCCCGCAGAATTTAGTTGTCACTTACAAAAAAATTACTCAAAATTACGCTATTTTCGCCGCGGTCGGCGATTGGGCGCCAGCTAACGTCTAGTGAGCTTACTTCCTCTTAGCCTCAGGCTCATTGTTCTCGACGTGAACCTCTACCACTGCATGCTTTTCGGGCGTGCATCCTTGCGTGTGAGTTCCTTCATTGTCATGCTCATTCTGCGGGGAGTCTTCTTCATCTGCATGCACCACCTCGACCACGTGGGTCTCCTCCGTCTCGCCGTGCTTCTTCTCGCTGCCGATGCCGCTCTCCACGGAGCTTCCCGTGCTCCTCGCGTCCTCCGCCACCACGACGACGGTCGTCGCCTGACTGTCGTTCGCGCTTTCGGAGATCGTGCTCGTCGAGGGCGTGGAGCTGACGCTCTCCTTGTGCCGCGGCGGCGCTTCGAGATTCCCTTTCTCGGGTGTCAGCCCACCGTTGGCTTGAATAACGGTCTGCATCGATAGGGACTTCCGGCGACGCTCGACGCAGTAGCTGCGCGCGAGAATGCACAGCGCGGCGATGGCGAGCAGTATGGCGGTGCCCATCATTATGAAGATCCACCTAGAATCTGCTAGTCAAGCACGTAGGACATTTTCGGCAATACTTTATTGTTTTTCAATAATTAAAAAGTGATATTTATATTAAGTAGTATATAAAGTAATTTAATTCCACTCACACTCAATGATTTTAAAATTCGGCTACCTAAAATAAAGTTGATCTATTATTTAGTATTAGTTTTAAAAAAAGCTACTCCTCTATGCTGCGCTTACCATGGCGTCGAAGGCTTCTCGCCGCCGCCATATTCTTGCAGACTGCTCTCTTCTATAACCGGCAGCACCGTTGTCGTGTTGTCCGCTTCAACGGCAGCGACCAGCTCCTGGGTATCTTCGGGCGCCGAGCTCGTGGTCTGGTCCTAAACCGGCAGTTGGCGTGTCTTAGCTTCGACCCTGCTTACCTTGAACGGGTCGACCATTTGCTCGCCGATTTCGTCGACAATCTTGTTCAGTCCCTCCATATAGTTCTTCGCTTGGAAGAGGTTGTACTGGTTGAACACTCTTTCCATAAGATCCGAGGGCAGCTTGAGGTCGCTTCCGGTCTAGAAGTTAACGAAAAGACATGAAGCTCTAAAACGTCCATTCCTACCCGAACATACGCGAGCTTTGCGGCTTCGACGCCTATTAGCAGTAGGAAATTCTTGCACGCTTGCTGCGTAAGGCCGTAGGTGTCCGCAAGAGCGTTGCCGAAATTGGTCTAGAACAAGGCAATCAGGTCAAACGGCCTAAAGCTCCTTCGGCTTAAGACACCTGAGGAACACTGCGCATGAGTCAGCTTTTTGAAATAGTGAAGCCAGAATCGGTTTTCTAGACCAAAGAACGCAAAAATCGTTAGGATACCCCAATGTCTTTTACCTCAAGCTCACTTTAATACGCCTATGCCTATCCTTCGTGCAACCCCAAATTCGTGTGCAACTCACTATGAATCTAGACTTACCAAGTCCGTGTCCGTAATCGACTGATTGTTGGCGGTTTTGATGCGCTTCGCAAGCACCACGTAGATCTGCACGCTCTCGGTGAGATTGTCGTGGCAAGCGTCCGGCGCCTTGTCGGTATATTCGATACTGCCGTCGCGTAGTCCTAAGGAATGCGCCTTAGAAAGCGGTAATATGGGGCATGAGTGACTAGCATCCTTCTGAGTAACGCTCTTGATAAGCCTCGCGGCGAGTCATGGAAAGTCGTGACGGGCATCCTTATTTCGGGCCGGGCCAGGGACCAGGACCTACCCAGCACTGGTACATAATCGATGATGAAGGGTAAATTACCCTACCTGTCTATAGAATTCCGTACCAAAGCTTTAGGACCTACCTAATAAAAAAAAAACAAAAATGTTGTTGAGCGATCTTAGCATTTTTTTGGGGAAATATGGACGGTCAATTTTTTCGCCGAGCTGTAGGTGTGGTGAGATTTTAAAATTCTACCTGTACAAGCCCAGTGCCCACCAGGTCCGGAGAGAATCTGCACCCTACTACCGGAAAGAAAGAGAACGAATGAATCCCGAACTTTCCCGAGCGAAATCGATGAGAAGATGCTTAGTTCCGCAATGAGAACGGCGACTAATGCGCGGATCCTCAAGGACAAAATCCGGAAAATATCGCGCACATCGGCGCGTTCTCATCCTTGAGGGTCAAGTCCACTTGTCGCGGCGGCCAATGCGGCGTGCAGGGTCTTGAGCCGCGCAAACACTCAAAAAATTTACTCGGGCGCGGGGAGTGACCGTTGAAGAAAGTTTGGTTGATTTGGGGGTCAAAATGGTGAAATCATTGGCTGTGCAAAGCATACACCTATCCGAAAAGGATTTTAATTTTTTTACGCTTGGCATGGAAAGATTACAGTTCTCGCTAGTGAGCTTAACAACCTTCATAAAAGTTCCTTTGAGATAAAGTCACACGTAAGAGTACTAGTTGCGGATGAGGGGAGCGACCAGTATGATATGCGGGGGTCAATCTTTTTTAGTATTATATGAAGGCAATGAATTTTAATGAAAAAAACAAAATTTGTCTTACAAAGTAATACATTTTACATAGGTAGGTTTAGGCGGTTTTCAATGTAAAAACGGTTGCCCCCCATCCGATAGTTGAGTGCCCCCCATAGGACATATAAACACATGCCCCCCCATATCACACTCCCCATCCGCAACGAGTACTCCCCTAAGTCCGCTCAGTTACGACGACACCACCCTTGCATTCTCCTTCCTTTTCCCTTTCTAATAATGTCTAATTCGGTACGTACCGAGCCGTGATCACGGCACGCGGTTACGGTACGCCGCCAAGAAAATTCGGCTTTTGGCTGCGCCGTGCCGTACCATGCCGTTTTTTTTATGTACTTTTGAACTTGAAATTTAACCTTATTGGCTCAGCACGGCGGCATGGCTTCACGGCACAGGGGTCCCCATGGAAGCACTGGGGTCCACGCGGCAGCTCTAATGAACAACGTCTCAGGAGCTGTTAAGCCAAGCTCTCACATGCGCAACCTCAAAAAGCGGTAATAGCGACTAGCTTTCGGCGGAACACAATGATTGCAGGCAGATGAGGGTAGGTTTTCCTTTCCTGAACTTTTCCCTTGAAACAGACCCTACCGCGGGCATTAGAGTCTTGTCATTTCTTCGACCTCGGTCCACGTTAAGCTTTCACGATTCTTGCGAGAATCCGTGCTGTGGTCCCCTTATCTTAGTCTGGAACTTACTCTGCACTTGCTTGTTGATGTTCTCGTTGATCGTCGCCCGCCAGTGGTCCGTCAATATGTGGTCTGGATCGCACAGCGTGGAATTCGGCCAGGTGTTGCAGAGCGTCGAGTTCCACCTCGGGTCCGGATAGCTGTCAGCGGACCATTGTTCCGTGTCCGGTCGCAGCACTGTTCCAGATGCGAGTAGGAGTGAGAGCAACGAGAGCATCGTCGTCCTGCACGGGTGCAACATGGTGAATAATGAATGATAGGAGGGTTTCACGGGGAGAAATGTAGTAGAAGGATAATACTGGAGTAAGCTCCTGGAAAACACACGTTAGTGCAAGCATTTCACACAAGCATTAAGTGTAAACTGGGTGAATGAGCGCGCATTGCACACTTGGTGCCGTTGAAAGACGAATGCTGCGTATGGTAGATTTCACTTTTGCATTTCGCCCGGAATTGACCAAACAATTGGTTGTTTCGAAGGATATGCCGAATTTGAGCGCAGCGCAAAATAATCCAAAAAATGAATATTTCTGCGCAGAATTTGTCCGATCTGTGTCAAAGTTGCTCGAACTCTAATGTGAACAGCCGAACGTTTTCTTGTGCGTAATAAATAAACACGATTAAAATCCGCTTATTTGGAAGGATCTTGGCTCAATCGAACTATGAAAAAAACGCAGGAAGCGTTTTCGTCAAAGTCAATGCTTTGGTGGGCCTTCGCTGTTTCGCTTTCCTTTATACAAGAAGAAGAGCATGCATAGGCGGGCAAACAAGCAACGCTGCAAGTCAGTCAACAATGCTCTCTTCCAAATGCTTTGGTTGACGCGCCAAAATTTGCATATATCAGATTTGTATGCGCGTTTAGGGAGAGTCAGAAGAGGCGATCACGCGGCAAAGAAAGCGGATGCGTGACCTAAACGAATTAAGCTAAGCTACGCGCGTGCCTCTCAAGGCCACACTTTGTCGTTCGTCGCCGCTCACTGTTGCGCTGAACTCAGAAAGCCGGAAAGAATCCTCGCCCCTGCTTCTCCTGCACGCTTCTCTTGCGCATGCTCGAGGTGTCCTTGTTGAGCAATGCTCACCTTTGCGCGTCGCGTAGGTCCGACGGATAATTACCAATACTCGTCCGCGATCAGAGCTCAAGCACCGAATAATTGCGGTACGGCTACCGCGCGGCGCCGCGCGTCACGTCGCGTGAATTCGCGGCCATGCGGCGCTGCACCGGGCTTCTCCCGAATAATTGCGGTACGGCTGCCGCGCGTGAAGTCACGGCCATGCGGCGCTGCACTGGGCTTCTCTTGCACCGCAGCGCGTCCGCAGCGCTGCAAGGTTAGGACACACTAAAGTGGGTTAGGACACCCGCTGGGGAAGTCGAGGAAAGCTAAGAAGCGGGAAGATGGGGATAGAAGGAAACAAGGGAAATTGGGAAGCGAACACGTACGCAGTAGCGGTCGCCTGCGACGCCGAAGTTCATCGGCTTCCGACCGGCGGTCGGGGTCGAACAAGGCCCGAGGCGAGTCGGAAGTGAATCCGGTGGACGCTTAGACCGATTAGTGTCGCGATTGCGGAAGCGATAAATTGCAGATTGCGTGGAGCTAAGGATTCTGATTCCTAAAACGTACGCGTGAGAAATCACTAGAAACGGAAAAAGTTGTCGCTGTAAGGCATAAAGATGCTAAAAGCGGGGCACATGATAAGGTACTTCATGCGCTGCCTGAGGACGGTTGGATCACTGAATCTAGAGGAGAACCTTACTTTATTTGTCCGTCCCCCTTGGTTATTTTCGAAACCCGGGAACCCCGGTTATTTCTCGTCCGTTTTTAAACGGTCTACCAATTCACGATGCTTGGCCGAACTGCGAACAAAAGACCAGTGACGTGCCCAGGCCCGAGGGAAGCCCACTTTTATGTGGTCAAGCTTCACGTAGACCAATTTGATGCCGTGGAACCCCGCTTAGCTATTTTTGGCGGTCACTCTTTTCGATTGCGACGTAGTGGTCTACTTGCTGTTCCACCTCGTAAAACACCAGAATCCTAACCGGGGTCGTGGACCCGTTCGCCTAGATGTGATCCTGGACAGGACGCAACATGAGGCGCCGCCCTAGTGAGGAATGAAAATCTCGAGTGCAGTATGGGAACGAAAAAATAGCGGTGATAAGAGTATTTGCCATAGGCACTACTTATTCAGAAAATCGCTTTTAGAAATTTCCGTCTTTATTAAAATGAAGTACTTTCTCTTTCACGACGTAAAGCAAAAGCGATAATGAACAAAAACCTAAGCCTATAGTGACAAAACTCATGACAGAAAGTTATATGACTCAATAGCGAAACGCGATGCGAAAGCCGTTAGGCCACTCGACGACCAGTGGTCAGGCCGATGGGATAAGCGAAAGCCGACCGTCGGCCGCTGCTGTTGGGTTTTGCGGTCCGCGTTACCTGTAAGCTAGCTGACGAGCGACGCGCGACACTTTAGCTGCGCTGCGACGCGCAACGATACTTTGATCGCAGCGCTGCGGCCGCGGCTACCTAACTTCTTCGCCTCATGAGCTCGCGCTTGGGCCATTCACTCGCTTGAGCGCGCTGGACCGCTAAGAGAATGACTGCCGACGCGCGCCCGCAGCGACGCAAGGATCTTCCTCGTTCGGTCCGCCACCGCGCTGCGCTGCATATCCCTCGCCGCTTCCCTCTTTCCCTCGCGCTATATTCCCGGGAAAGAAGTGAGTGACCACTCGTCCTAAAGTCGTGCCCAGCCAGAAGAACGCCCGCCGCGCGGCGCCGCGCAGCGAGTGACCGTTCGTTTCGCCGCCGCAGGATAATAGCGATCACCTCAGAGGATGTGGTCGAGCCGGCTGACCGACAGCCGCGGGATATCCTTGTCGGTTTCGCGGACTGCGGCCGCCTAACGAGCTAGTTAGCCACACAGCCAGCGGTCACTAGCGGGCTTTGAGGTCGCCGGGAAGTGGTTTTCTGGGTCGCAGAATTGGCTCTATTTAGTTGAGAAAGAAATACAACGAAGTAAAAAGTCTGTTAATTACACATGTCTCTGCATTCGGTACAACCTGGATTGGGGAGAGGTCCTTCTCGATCTCAGAGGCAAGCGAGTCCAGGTCTCGTCCTGGGTGTCCGAAAAGTCTCGCCCAAAACGATACTATGATGGCGCGCCGCCGGCACCGTGCCGATATTTAGAGACGCTGTGGGCTCGGTGCATGGTATCGGTAAAATTCCGCCCGATCCATTAAGCACATCATTTCAGGTAACTAATATTTGGTTTTGCTTGACGCATAGCCGGTTTAAGTCATGGCAGAAGCTTTGACAGTGGTTCCAAAAGTGCACATGCCGTGATCCTATCGTCACGATGTTTTCGTACGAGGAATACCAAGCGGTCATAAGTAAATATCGAAAAAATCACTTTGGGACGATCAAAGTGCACGCCAGAGGTGTTCTTGGAGAACGCCGGTGCAAAAAAAAGCACAAAGAACAGGATGGCGCTAATCTGAAAATGAGCGTTTCTGCGCCATGTCTGTGACATACAGACATCGAACAGGAATGGAACTTAAGAGTCAGCGGGGCACGCTCGGAACGTTGGAGGAAGCCCAGGTAGAAATGCGCAAACAGGAAGGGAAATGGCAACAAGGAGTCGGTGAAATTCGGATTCGGTTCAGTGTTCACCATGTAGTTTTTTCTCAAGTGACAGCAGGGAGTTAGGTAGGGCATTCCCAGCCTCCCCGATGTCGGTGAGAGCTAAGGCAATAAGGCATCAAAATGCCCAACACCCAACACATAAGCAACGCAGACCACTGAGCCGTCAGTCACATTCGCCTTACGCAACAAATTCTAATTCGTCGTCTCGTCAAAAGACGACGGTCAGCAGGAAGCGCGCCGGAGTGGCCTTGCCGGACTGCGCTTTTTGGCGGCCCGCGCGGCATTACTCATTCCCCCACCCCGTGCTGACCTTCGCCGGCGGCAGCGGCGCGAAACGCCCTTCGAACCATAAATTTGTTCGCACCGCTCCTTATCGGAACTCATCTGGCAGCAGGTGCGGAAGAAGAGACCTCTTACCGCCACGCGTCGTTAACTCGGCTCGATTGAGGGACTTTTACCGCGCAGCAGGGGGTGGAAGGTGAAAGGAAGTGGCGCTTCGCCGCGGGGGCGCAAGTAAGGAAATTCGAATAGGTGACACGACCAGGGAATGTGACTCATCGCCGCAAAGGAATAAGTCTATGCGTGACAAAGAAATTAGCATGTCCTCCCCATAAACATAGTGCATGTGGCTGTAAGCGACATGTAAGTAGCGAGTTTGCTGCTAATACTCCTCTTGCTTCTTTCCGTTTCGTCCTGCCTGGCCGGTCTTGTTCCTCTTAGCTAAGCAGTAAAGTCAAGTTTGAGGCCGAATATTGTCTTCAAAGCGAGACCGCTTTAGAAGGACGCTATTACGATCTTGCCTTGCCCTGCCTACTGCCTACCTGGGATAGTGAACTGCAAGCATGAAACTGAGCTCTTATTCAATCTTATTTTCCTTTCCGTAATTTCGATATCGACAAGGACCGCAAAACGTCGAAACTGAGTAGTACACGGAACGGCGCGCTTCACTTCTAGCAACGCATCCCGTTTGCTTTGACATCTATCTCTCTTCCTGACTACCAGCGTGTCTTCCGTTTACTCCCGTTTAATCCGAGTATTCCAGCTGCCGCAGTACCTGCTCTCGGCCGGATACACAAAGATCGCGTGCACGCAGCCACGGCGAATTGCATGCGTGGCGCTGTCGAGGAGAGTCGCCTACGAGACGCTGAACGAGTACGGCTCCGAGGTCGCCTACCAGACCCGCTTCGAGAAGACAAAGACGGGACGAACGAAGCTGCTCTTTCTGACCGACGGGCTCCTTTTGCGACAAATGGCGGCGGACAACAACCTCCCGCAGTACAACGTCATCATCCTGGACGAGGTCCACGAGCGCCATGTTTCGGGTAAGTCGCGTTCGCTAGGACAAGATAATCACACCCGGGAGCTCTTTTTGGAAGCCATACCAGGAAGCTGTTCCTGTAATTTGCTTGGAATTCGTACCCAGAAGTGTGTTTTCCCCTAGCCTTGTACCTGAAGGTCGTACCTGGAAGATTCATGCACGTTTGCTGGAGGCCGTTCCTGCAAATGGGGCCTTTGTTCTGCTATCATATCCTACACTTAATTTTCGTAGCTACTTGATAAACCTACCTGGACGCGATTCTTGGAAGGCAACCGGCACCCGTACCGTGCTCCGAGGCGACCTGGCCCACCCGCACAGTACGTCACGGCAATCCGGGCTGTACTAGTGCTAAATACTGGCGACCCTACCCGTACCGATAATACGGCAGTACGTTACGGTACGGCCGTATCACGTGTATGGTTGTCGACCATTACGTGGGAGTCACTCGTGGGGCGACCTAAAAGCCTAGATCGAGCAGAGCACCTAGAGAGCTCGTCACTGCAATCCGTCCATTTCAGGCGACCTCCTCGTCTCCCTTCTTCGCGACCTCACATACCGACGCCAGGACCTGAAGCTTGTTCTCATGTCCGCGACGATCAACCTCGAACTCTTCACCAGCTATTTTCCCGGTGCGCCAGTCGTCGAAGTACCCGGAAGACTCTACCCGATCGAGCTCCACTACATGGCGGTGAAGGAGTACGACGTCGACGAGAAGAAGAAATCGGTCAAGATCGATGCGGAGCCGTACCTGAAGATCTTACAGGTAAGTCTTGTCATTTTTTTGTGGTACAATTTTTATATATGTTGCCGGATTTTTTAAATTCTTTTTAGATTTTTTTCTACATAATTCTTTCTGGCACTTTTCGATTTGTGCACCAAATTTTTCGTATTTTCTTGGATTATATTCTACAAAATTTAAAAATAGAATGGAATATTAACCGCTTGCGTTCAGATTATCGACAAGAAATACCCGAATACGGAGCGAGGGGACGCGCTGATCTTCCTCAACGGCATCGCTGAGATCAACACCGTCGCCGAGGCGCTGAAGGAATACGCGGAATTCTCGAAACGGTGGATCGTGCTTATTTTGCACAGGTTAGTAACAGCCTACGGAACCTAAGTCCTAAGCAGACCCTAACTTAGGTTGGGTAGAATACACGAACGATTTTAGCGTCGTAATGGTCCGTAAAATTCGAAAAAGGAGCGAAATTTAAATTTCAAAATATTTAAATTTTTGGTCCGTCAGTGGGTCCTCTAATGCCTTTCCTTCTAGTACCCTCTCCGTGGAGGAGCAGAACAAGGTATTCGACATCGCGCCCACTGGCCTGCGCAAGTGCATTCTCTCCACAAACATCGCGGAGACGTCCGTCACCATCGACGAGATCCGCTTCGTCATCGACTCAGGCAAGGTGAACCTGGTGCGCTACGACGCAGTGACGCGGATGCAGCACCTCACTCAATGCTGGATCTCGAAAGCGTCCGCGGAGCAGCGAAAAGGTATGCTAATCTCGTAGGAAATTGCCTATTCGGGGCGGGTTTTGGCATCAAAGACACGGCCGGCGTAAAATGCTGGTCGTCTTACGGCTTGAGACGAAGGATCCCAAATAAACAAAAAAAATTTCGAGATTGAGTTAAAGTTATCATTTAAAATAACTTTAAATTTAAAAAGACATGAGCCCCGAAATACACTAAAATTTAAAAAAAGACTGAGCCATAAAAACGGCTTGTGTTCATTTTTCGGTCAGAAAATAAATACAAAACCGAACCAACCATGCGCCTATTGACCGTCCACGTTTAGGCCGAGCGGGGCGTACCGGCCCGGGCGTATGCTACCGCATGTATTCGTCGGAGCAACTCGAGAAGATGGAGGCCTTCACGCTGCCGGAGATCAAGCGAATCTCGCTGGAGTCCCTCGTCCTTCAGCTGCTCAACATGAAGCTCCAAAGTAGGTTTGACACGATTTAGGGCCGTAGCCCGGATAGAGGGTGGAGGTCGGGAAAGGTCAAGATAGGGGTCTAAAACGGGCCAAAACTGAGTAAAGATGATATAAAATGGCTTAAACAACCGAATAAAGCCGTTTTCCGTTAAGGCTGGACCGTTCCGTACCGTTTTCGGTCCGAACGGTATGCCGTTGTTCGAGAGTAAAGAGCGGAAAACGGCACGGTGGGGTTAGAGGACCTTCCGGTTTTTACTGAAAGGGGAGGGCCAAGGGAATGGTCAGAACCGAAGATAAAAACGGTACTTAAGGGGTCAGAACTAAGGATCGGCAACCGTAGCCTGCTCCGTGCCGTACTGACCCTACCGGAACAGTACTCCGTACCTTACAATACGGCACGGTACGGCTGTACTGGCAGTAATACGGTATAGTACGGTCCGTCTAGAGCTAAATGTGGAGAACACGGGCCCTATCGTACTTCGTAGTGTGCGGCTCTACCCGTACCGTACTCCGTACCGATAGCATGTGGCAGCACGGTACGCCGTACCACCTGTACGGGTTGCCGACCCTTAGTCAGAACAAGATGGATGACGACGACAGGGTCCAGTACGGCACGGAAACTGGCACGGGCCCAGTGCCGAAGCCTAGTTCCTACGTTTGCTTTTAGTCGACGTGCGCGACTTCCCCTTCCTCGAGCGACCCGACAAGGAGGCCTTGACGGAAGCGCTAGAGTCGCTGAAGAGTCAGGGCGTCATCGACGCGCACGACGAACGGCAGCTGACGCCACTGGGCCTCATTCTAGCCGATCTGCCAGTGGACGTACTCATCGGGAAGGTGAGCGTCGAAGAGGTAGTAAAACAGGTTTGCATGCCTGCATTTGTCGTAAAATTAATTATTATTTTTGGAAAAATTGTTTAATATTTTTAAAAATATTTTGACGCTAAAATTTCTCGTTAAGTAAATAGTAGAAACGAATAAAATTTTGGCTTGCAGCCAAAAATTTTTTTGGCTTCGAAATTCAGCGAAGGACTCTTTAGATGCTCATCTACGCATGCGTCCTTGACCAAGTGGACGTCACGCTGACCGTCGCCGCGGGCCTGTCGGTGCAATCGCCCTTCACTAATCGCTCCTTCCGCGACCTGGACTGCATCCAGAACCGCCAACATCTGCTCTCGGATATCGGTGACCCGTTCACCCTGATCAAAGTGTACCGGTAAGTACGCAGCTAGAAGCGCTATGTCGGTAGGGAAAGTATGTTGTAGATTGAGCAGTCCAATGTTCCAATAAGCCTAAGCCAGGGCAGGGGGACTGCAGTCCCCCTGCGATGTAAACAACACTTTTTGTCGCATTTCGGCATGTGAATCAGTTAACTGCGTCTAACTTTGTCTTGTGGCAATCTTTCGAAAAAAGCATGCACAACTTTTTGTATTGGGTCATAGCGATTCTAGTCGCGTATAGCGCATCCGTCTATGGCTAATATTCGCTGAGTTCACATCGGTCAAAGTCAGGCCCCTAAAGCGTAATTGCGTATTTTCGCGCGCACTGAAATCGGTTAAGTGATCATATCTCGCAAAAGAGTTGATATATCGAAAATCCCATGCACACGATTTTAGAGCAATGTCGTCGGAAC
>JNEY01000760.1:59729-72853 GCA_020875895.1 Aphelenchus avenae
ATTGTACTTAAATTTATAAAATTTAAATTTTTTTAAATTTTTTACGCCGTTTTTTTCAAAATTCTTTAATACGCCGTATTCGAAATATGAGAATTAAAATCGTGAACATAGTGTCTTTCAGCTGACCCACACCTCCGACGAAGTGCTCACCTGCGATGGCTTCGTTGAGTTCCACTTCCTACAGGCACAGCACGCATACGAAGCCTTCGAAGCAGCTTGCGAGATTCGTCGACTCTTTCTTCAATGCGTCGAGCGGAAGCTACACGGCGAGGACTACGGCAGCTATCGGGACCTGCAGAGGAAAATCGTCGAGTTCGCGAAGAACGAAGTTCCATACAGGTAAGTACGGGGGTTGGTCGCGACGAATTAGAGATGACGCGGACCTCCCCTCGTACTAAAGATCGGAAACCGGCTCCCGTGCCATACTCCGTACCGTACAGACCCCACCCATGCCGAACTCCGTACCGTACAGTACGGCACGGCAGTACAGGCCGTAATACGGTACGGTTAGTTCTAGTCGCACTAGTGCGAAGTACCGAGAAAACTGTGCCGTACCATACACCGTACTGGCCGACCCCAACGTTACCTAAACCGCACTGTCCTGGCCCACTCGTACCGTACTCCGTACCGATAGTACGGCGTGCGGTACGGTGCGGCCGTACCACTTGTACGGTTGCCGCCTTTGCGTGGTACCGTACTGACCGACTATCCCCGTACCATACTAGCCCCTCGCGTGCAATATTGCCGTACCGTACTAAGCCGAAAATGCCGTGCCGTAGCGCTAAGTACGGTACGGTACGACATGAAATACGGCATCTTGCGGCGCCTTATTGTACTCCGTACCCGTACTGTCCCTTTTTTACCGTAAATACGGCAATATTGTGCGGTACAGAGGACGATACGTGACGGGCCGTGACCTCTAAGAGGAGTGGACGTTGGAACGCGGAATTTTCAGCATCAAGCGCCTTGTCAACCCGCCGAAGAACCTCCCGAGCGGCATCTTCACTCAGTCCGGCGACGAATACGTCATGTTCGAAAAGGCCGACGACTACGACACGGAGAAGGCGCCGAAAACGGAAGCGGTAAGGCCATTTGAGGACGCTAAAGTGCGCTTTTCTTAGCTTAACTTTTCGACATCTTTTTTTACTTACGAAGCGAACTTTAGGAAATAGAACTTGACGAACAGTTGGAGGAGAAGAAGGTGGACGAGAAGAAACTCGGCGGACGAGAATACTTCTGCGATGAGTGCCAGAAGAAGCTCTGGTTCGAGAACAACGTCGGAATCCTCAAGCACAAGCGATCTCATTCGTCTTAGACATGTATCCGACGTGTCGAATGTGTCTGCGTTTGTCCCAGCTGCGGCTGCCACATAAAGAAAGTCTAATCATCTTTATGTAGGGCCTAGCTTAGTGTCTAAGAACGTAAGGCTACTAGACAAGTGGAAACATAACCGGCGAAAGCAGGATTGTGCATGTGCTCAGGGCCAGTTACAATAGGCAGACAGTTATTTTGCATCATTTCAACTTATTTATCGGATGAATCCTAGTGCTCCGGGGAACAATGTTGTGGCCTTAATGACCCTAAATCTCTTAGGTGGGTAGATTTAGTGAATTCGCTTCCCTATGATCACATTAGCTGCCCGTTATCTCTTTTCCGTGAGTTGGAAACTGTGACGGCAAATCAAGTCGGTTGTCACGAAACCGAGGTAGGTTTCGGGCATTCGGGCAAGCTTATTGGAGCGCCTTTGGGTGTTCATGCACTGCACCTGTTGCTTACGCCCATAAGAACTCTAGTTCTCCGGCAGCCAAAGTGCATTGTACGGGTAGGCAACCGTTACGTCATCCGTTACGTTTTTAACGCAACGGCTAACCTAACGGAGGCTGTCGTAACGCGATCGATTTTTGCTAATACCGCATTGGTTCGAATAGAAGCCGGCTCTAATAGAAGCCGATCACCAAAAAATAGTTATCGAGGAAATGTGTTTAAAAACTTTATTTTAACGTATCTCGCACAGTTACGAGTATCCTATTTTAACATACAAAAATAAGTTTTTCACGGCCAAAACCACAGGTACAATACCAGTGAGACTGTCACGAAGGCCCTCAAAATTTGACCATCGAAAGATAGAAGCCGTCGGCTTCTATTCGAACCAATACGGTAACGTAGCCGTTACCCGTTGCATTACCTATCCTTACGTTATCCGTTACGTCAGCAATGTAACGGCTAACCTAACGGAGGGGTGTCTAACGCAACGGATAACGAACGGCATCCCACTTGCCTACCCTTAGTCCAGTGCATGTGCTTAATGCGGCAATGCTGTTCTGCGGTGTAAGACTAATTTAAGACGCCAGAGCTGGCGTATTTCCTGGCGCACTATCCCACCGCCTAAGAAAGAAGATCCCTTGAGAGGCGCGGAAAAGTATAATTTTGAGCATAAGTAATTACGTGGGGCCTAACTCTATTAATAGCAAAGCATAACAGACGATTCGCGCCGTTTTATGCTAAAACCTAAAGACGCGCCGGCATTTGACCGCAAAACTGTTCAGACGGCCGACCCTGGTTACTCGGCCGCACCAAAACACTTGGCGTTGGCACAGTTCATCCTGGGAAAAAAGCCTTGTCGCCTACGCGGTGAACGTTGTTTTCGTTTGGCTTATGCGCGGCGTTTTGCGGCATGCGTTACCGTCCTACTTGGCGCAACGGTATGTTATTAGCGCGTTGAAAACTGCGGTTGTGGGTTCGATTCTGGGTGGATTTAGGACGGCATTTATTGGCGCGCTGAGCAGTGAAGAATTGTGCAGGGGTCCTGAAATCGGCCGCCATGTGAGCTGATGCGTCTTCCAACGGTGACCTCGGGTTCCTTGCGAGTAACGCAGAGTGACAGCACCCACCGAGCTCTTTTTTACTCTGTTACCTTCAGAGAAAGTTCCGGCTGGTTTCTGTGGCAAAGTCCCAGATCGAAGAAGGACTTTCTTTTCGATAGCTTAAATGAAAAACGTGACTTAAGTTTCATACACACTGATCTTTTGGCTTCACTTGCAAATGGCCAATGCGACTCCATAGGACAACCAAAATTCCTGAACCCCGACGCTGGATTTTGTACGTTCTGCCCGACTTCGCCGAAGCGACAAGAATGCAAAAGAACGCATACTTTCCACTGAAAAACCGCCGAATATGGCCAGAAAATCGCAGCGGCTCGTCACTCAAGGTAAGCACTGAAAACGCGTCTTAATCGTGTTTGCAACTCATTTTCCAACAGCCCTGCGACGATTTCATGCTCCGTTGAGAGCTTCATAAGCGTGCTGACACTTTCATCTGAGCCGAAGCCCACGCATTGGATTCGTAGCGGAAGCTTCGATAACCCAAGCTTCCAAGTTTTAATGTAGAATTTCTGAACTAAGTGTGTAATTGCAACTTTCGTGAATGCAAAAGAGTTAAGTCCGCCTGGAGGTTCCTGGTGATGCAAGCTTTCCATCGCTGCTGTCTTCATCGTATAGCGTAATAGGTGGCATGGACCAAGCCGATGGAAACACGCGGTCAACGCGCCGCACTTTCCTGCGCCGACACAAGTCCGCAATGGCTGCGAGGTCGAAGGTCTTCAGCGCTTCGTTGTGAAGGAGTTGCAAATGCTGAAACATGAGCAAGGTCGCGACGTTTACCAACTGGTTCATGCTCTGAGCTAGATGGGAGACTGTCGCGAACGTTGACCCCATCTCGAACAAAAGAATGACTCTTTCTATGATCCGGAAAGAGGGAGAGTGTTAAAAAAGCAGCATTTTAACTGCCGTATTCTTACGATCAGCACAATGTGTCGCCCTATTTCTCGCTGGCACCACGGAGAGAGCAAGAAAATTATTTTTGCTTCATGCATAATTTTTCTGCTTCTAAATTTTAGCCCTCCTCAGTAACTTCTTCTTTGCCGCCAAAAAATTTCAAGGTAGCCTTTTCAGTTTCAAGGTAAACAGGGCAGAGGCCGAACTAGGTCGCCATATAACCGACACTTGCCTTGATTTTATGGGGTGCTTCGAGAAAAGACAGCAATTCGTCCGTGCCCTCGAAGAGACGGTCGTCCAGTTCCAGCTCAAGGCGCTCACAGATGGCAAGCGAATTCGCCACGTTGCGGAACGCATTCTCGATTTCCTGACCAACGGGCGCAACGCTGCGAATGACGAGTACGTTTAGAACGGTGTTGCTTAGCAGGATGGCAAGCGCCTCTTCGACGTTTGTCTGGCTAATGTGAATGAGCTCCTGCGTCGCGACGTTTGGCGCCTTGAAGAACGTAAAGCGCAGTTCCAGCATTTCCATATTCCAAACATGAAGCACCGTCAGCGTGCGAACGTTCGTAATGGGACGCGTCCGAATAAAGCTGCTCACGAAACGTGCATACGCTTGATTGGCGAGCAGCAGCCCTTCCACGCCGAACACCCCCAAGAACGTGGCGACGTCGAACAACGCGTCATACTGAAGCATGCCTTCTAAAATACATAAAAGCATGACCCATGGGTTTTGGTGGAAACAAACGGATTCTTTAAAAACTGTTCCGTTAGAAGTCGTACAGGGAGCAGTAAAATTTTGTTTACGTTAGGTCTATTTCCGACACCCTAAAGGCTAATAAAATCTAATAAAATTCGCAAACGCTGCCACTATTTAAACAATGTTTAGAATTTTTAAACAATGTTTAGAATCGATGTCTTGCACGCAGCTCTGAAAGGAAACCAAATGTACTAAAAAGCAAACTTCTGATCCGTGGAATTTGAAATGACGAGCTCTCGCGAAAAAAATCACAAAGATATCATGAGATATAAGAACTCTACATACTTTTCGTGTACACGTCATTTTTCGCGTTTGACGTACTGGTAGTTCTTGAACAAGTGCACTATTCGAAAAACAACTTTCCTAAGAAATCAGTAATTTTCGAGAGGAACCATGCGCTGGCGTGCGCTGACTCACGCGAACCGACGCACAAGCGCAACTAACGGCGCTCCGCGGGCCTTCCGTCGATAAGAAGAAATGTTTGCGTTACCACGGCGAGCCCATTAGCATTCGTCACACTTTTGCCAGAGCAATCTAGTTTTTGCTGAATTCTACTGGAGCTATTTTAAAGGGGGTTGCGACTGCCTTGGGGCTGACAATGCCTCAATGGCATCAAGCCATCGATCCTTGTACACTAAATTGGTGGTGTGTATCCACCAAAAAAGTTTTCGCTATTGCGTCGAGATTGGTATCGTCCGATAGGGCTTCTAAGCTTATTCAAATTGGAAACTAAAGTCAACCCGGTTGTCAAGAAAAAAGTCATGAACGATAAAAATTTTAACACCAGACTCCTGCTTCCATGCCAAGGACGTACCTAGGACCCCTCGGGAGGGGGGGGGGCGCACCCAAGGGGGGACCCTTACCTATTTTTTCGGCGCCGGCCTTCGGCCNAATTTAACATCACGGTTTGACTTACCTTGGCGACAAATACATTTTTACAACGTAACTTGCTTTGTAGGATGCGTAAGAAAAGTGTAATAAGAAATTTAATTTTTAAAAGTCGGAAAAATAAGTCGTTAAAATTGTACTACGTGGACACTATTTCATTGAATTGTGTGCCCTAGTGCTGTGTGTTTTTGTGCTAAAGGACAATTGGCATGCGCCCTGGTGCCCCTTTTTAGGCACCAAATGGGTTTTAGCTGAACACTTCTGCTGCTGCTTATGAAGCTCTGTTGACTGACACCAAACATGGCGGTCCGCCACAGCGGATAAAAATTTGCAACCCGCACCGTTCCGTACTGGCCCCACTCGTACTGTACTCCGTACCGTACAGTACGGTACGTTACGGCAGTACGGGCCGTAGTACAGTAAGATACGGAACTAGTAAGGCCGTACTAGTGCTAAGAATCGAGAAAACTAGAGCTGTACCGTTCTGCGTACTGTGCTGACCCGAACCGTCCCCTAAGGCGTACTGTCCTGACTCTGTACCGATAGTACGGTACGGTACGGCCGCATCACCTGTACAGTTGCAGGCCCGTGCTATTGTACACAGTGTCCAGCGGTCGCAATATCTTTGCTGCTACTTTGGTCGCGGAGGAAGACAAATTTTTAGGTAACATTGCCTTCTTGCTCTTGGAGATGGGACGGTCGAATGCTGGGAATGCGGTTATGCTCTAAACCCTCAATTTCCGACACCTGAAATTGCCAGTCTTCGAGAACTCGAACGTTGAGGGTGAGTTTGCGGTCTTCTGAACCACCCGGCCGCGGTTGAGATTGAGCTGGTAGAAGCTTCTGTTCCCAGATTCCACACTGAAGTAGCTGAGAGATCTGAGGGAGCCGTTTGTAATTGAACTTTGCTTGATTGTCAACTTTATTGCTATTTCATTCCGATTCAATTTTATCCCGACGTTACACCGGCTATAAATCTAGTGGCTTTCATGAACGTACTGGGCAATTACGACATTTTTCTACATATGGCTAAAGTTTATGTTCAACTTCAACCTCGACCGGTCGAGTTTAAGGTTGAGCTTTCTGGAACGCCCTGGTTGAGGGTGAAGCTTAGGTTTTTCGAAAACCGGAAGCTTCAAGAAACGATATTTACTTCTTTGTCAAAGAACTTTTGGTGGCTCCAATAGTGGGGGTGATATCCTTCGAAGTCATATTGGCAAGCGTTGAGCCTGAGAAAAATTGGTATCGGATTCTGCCAAAACCGACTAACAACTTCTTACCAGAAATCAATCAGTCAATGCTTTCTGGATTGGATCCACGTTAGAGCTGGGCGAGAAGAACTGATACTGGAAACGGTCTTTTTGGAGAAATCGGCTTTAAATTCTTGGAAACACTCGCAATCTTTCCGTACCGTATTCCGTACCGAAGAGCAACGCATTCGAGAATTCATTGCAAAATACACAACATAGGTGCGTTAATCGAAATCAGTCATGCGCTCCCAGCAGCGAATGCCGGCGCTCCTTATATTCTTCCGAGAGAAATCTAAGATGTCCACGTCCTCGCCCCGGTCGAAAATGAAGTCGCACGCGATGCTCGTTTGTGGGTGAATTCTGAAGTAGCTGTATCTGCCGAATACAGCGGTTATCTCCTTTGCGGTGTTCTTGTTTCTGAACGCGAAGACGGACTTCTCTTCGATGTCCTCCATTTCACACGGTGACCCGTCGACGTTTGTTGTCTGCCATTTTCGCTTCGGCAAACGAGCTACTGGCTCGCTCAGGACGTGCGACAGCTCAACATCGTATTCACAATGGAATACGACGTTGTTGACAAGTTTAGTGACTTTTTCATGACCCACGAGTGTCTAAAAGTATGCCTGTGTAGATGATAGGTAGTCGTCAATTCGTCACCTGAATCCAACGCGTCAGGAATTGTGCGAAGTGATCGCGGCTTAGCTGGATGTCGATACGACGGAGCTCGCCGCAGTCTGTCGCCAGGTCCACAAGACGTGCGATCTGGTCGGCTCCATAGGAGTTCTCGGAACGAGCGTGCGCCTGCACGAGTTAGAATGTTGCTTATGGCTGCACATTAGTCTTTCGTAGGTACAGAAGGCCAAAAAAATTGTTCAAGGAATTTGCTCCGAATGAGCTCACCAAAAGCTTTCGCTTGACCTATGACGATATCGGTAACTGCTCTCTTCGGACTCTTTTAGTCTTAAACAATAAGAATACTACTAAGGTAGGCTGGTTTTCCAGAAACTACTGATCTGGGCTGGCGAATTTAAAAAAATTTCACCAAAAGGATTTCACTGGCAGTTTCATCCCCTTTTTGCTGGTGTCACTTTGAGACTTACAACGATTGTAATCCGCTTGACCGTAAGAATAGCGGGTGCAGTAAGTATGCGGTCGATGAACGTGGAGTCCGCGTCGTTATAGTCTGTAACGACAAGGCACTTAGCGCGAAGGTCGTCCGTCGCCAGGCCAAGCAAGTAAGTTATCCACTGCGCTAAACAACGGTGTTTAGCACGAGAAAGGAATTAAAATCCACCGTTCATCGCGTGGCTCAGGTGCACGAGCGCGACTTGCATGGCACCCTTTTGGTGGTCGATGAAGACGTGCAGTAGCTCGCGAAAGCCCGATGTCAGTTCCTCGGTAGCGAAGAACGTCACCGCGCCACATAGGCATTCCGCATGCGTAGAAACGGATTCGGATGAAACGATACTCGTCCGTTCTCGTCGTTGCCGCGCCGTATAATTTCTTCGCGCACGGTGGTGGACACTCCTTCGCGGTACTGCGCGGTGGAGTAGGTCAGAGCGCAACGCTTTCCGTAGTCATGATGAAGATCTCCTGGCTGCAATACTTTCGTTTCCAGTCGCATGTCAGTCTGTCAAATATTCTAACGAAACCTACGTGCACGCGATGAACGTTGTGCAGAGCCAATCGGTCGGACATACTGTCAATGAGCACGCGCTTCGCCTTCGACACGAGCTGCATCTTGTCCAAGTCGACGCGGGAACAGAATCGTAGCACTTCCAGTTTGACGTCCACAGGTAGCGGTGGCTGAAACAATTACTGTCGCTTGATGCTGGAAAAACAATATGAATAAGCTAAAAGAACTGCAATCATTCGGTCAAAGACAGAAAAAGGATGCCCGAAACTGAATGAGGTATCTGCAAAAGTTGGAACAATTTTTGACAGTATTCTTCAATATTACAAAAGGAAACCTCCAATCTGCCCTTTTAGTCTTTAAAAACACATTGCTCAACCCCAAAGACAAGGAGGGCGCCGAACCTTACTTACCATGCTTGAACATCTATGACGTTCTTCTAACCGGCCAAAACTTCGACAAAAACCAACCCCTGTTTTGTATGCAGCACATAACTTATGAATCCGGACGACACGGTCCTCCCTCACGGCATGGGCAAGCCCCTTTATAGCAGCATCAGCGATACGGTGTGCATCCCGTATTAAAGTTTCGAATGTTGGCGCATGCGTTATTCCAGCGTTGGAAGCAGATGCGAGAATGACGGTCGAGACCCACTTCAGCTCCGGCAGCACGACTGCCGAGAATGCCGAAGTGACAGCATCACTTCGTGGATCTGTTCGTTCATTGTATCGCTGAGTAAACCAGGAGTCGTCGGTAGCAAGAGACGGTTTTGCAGTTAAAAAGAACGAACGGCTACAAACGATGTCTAAAAAGGCGCACGTCCCGCTTATCGAACTGGGAGCGACGAAAGAAGCGGAGAGTCGTTAGTACTCTGTTCAAAGCGCAATATGGACTAGAGAAACACGGGAATGACTAAATCCGAGGAAACAGACATACGAGCAAGCCAGCATTTCCCAGAGCACCAAACGATCGAGCAAGCCATTTTCGCATAAATCGCTCTTTTTCATTGGGAATGCTTTCTTCTTTGAACCAACTCCGTCCGGAACTCGAAGCACTCAAGGTGATTTTAAAAACACCTCGAAGTTCGGTGGGCTTGTGAACTATTTCAAAAGGGCGACATCTTGAGATAACTGCGCTAAATATGCAACGTTCTCGTTGAAACCGCTGTGCTGTGCACATCCGACCGGATATGAACAAAAGAGCAAACCCATGGGTGGCGACCCGGCGAGATTTGGTGGAAAATACGGTACGGGAGAAGGGGAAAACATCATTTGAAAATCTCCGTAGACCGACATGTTTCCCATCAAGGATGCGTTCCGATTCTGAATTCTGATTCTGAAAATTCTGAATTCTGACGTTTTTGGTCATTCTGAATTCTGAATTCTGAAACAGGGCCAAAATGTCAGAAGAAGCACTAGGTAAAATGAGCTTTCGGAGACCCTATTGTACTAGTAAAAATAGCCGCCGCAAGGCGCCGCCAGTCCAAATTTTCAATGTATTTACCAGATTTTCGCCTAAATTCCGTTGGTGCCGTGTGGGGGGGAGTGTATTTTTCATGGAAAACAAATTTTCTTATAAAGTTACACTGTTTTGAGCTGTCTCAAAAAAGATGGTCCCATACGACAATTTGACGGGAGGCACATCGACAATGGCCCCCTTATAATGCACAAAGTCACTTTGACCCCCCCCCCCCCCGAAGTGCCCCGCCTATCGGGCAGTAGTACCGCTTCACCCTTACGACTATCATGATAAATGCAGAGACATTTTTATTTGAGACACCATCCGAAAACTGCACAAGACACAACACAAAACAACTAATCGAAAGCATTCAGACGTTCGTTACAGCCAACGCCGATACTTTTTATGTGCTTTTGCGAGAAATCGCCGATGTCAAGATTTTCGCTCGGGTTGAAGATGAAGTTGCAAGCGAGGCTTGTTTGCGAGTCGCAGATGTACCTGGCGACCACAGCGGTTATCTCCGTGCCAGTGTTCTCGTTCTTAAACGCGTAGACGGACTTCTCCTCGACGTCGTCCATTTCGCAAGTTTTCCCGTCGTACGTGACTGTCTGCCACTTTCGCTTCGGCAAACGAGCGACTGGATTAGTTAGCACGCCAGGAAGCTCCGTGTTGTCCCAAGAATGGAAGATCACATTATTGACGTGTTTCTTGACTGTTTTGTGGCTTAGTAGTGCCTAAATACATGCAGTATCCTCCGGGCGTACCGGACCAAAAATTTCGGGGGCGGGGGAAAGACATATGGGTAAGGGAGAACACGTACCTATTTTTAGGCGCCGGCCGGAGACCGGCGCCGGAGGACCCTATGGTACATTTTCAAGGGTTGTCCGATAATGCTCTTTTGGTAACTCAAATGGCTCTTTTGATTAATTCAAACTAAGTAGCCCGCCGCACGCACTGCCAGGGCAAACATATTGGGCTTCTAGGAGAAAATTTCTGCAAACATTTTGCCTTCGGACGGGTCTCAGCAGCGTTTTTTTTCTCTGATCGTGAGCTTCTGCTTGAATGGGATGAGAGAGCGCCCCGTGTTTAGCACGGTTCTGCTTGAACAGGCAGGGTATTATGAGGAAACTAGGCGTGTTGAAAAGTAGTCGAACCTGCGTCCAACGCGTCAAGCATTTTGCGAGAACATCGGCGTCCACCTTAATATCCATACGCGGATGGCACCGCAGTCTGTAGTCAAACCGACAAGAGATGCGATCTGGGGTCTCCGGGTACGGTCCGCAGTAAAAACTGCAAGCAGGATGTTTGAGTTAGAACGAACGAGCAATGTGTTCAGCACTAAACTCTCTGGAAAAGTCTGTTATACCCATCAAGAAGGGAAATGCCGGTTGCTTAAAATTATTTTCTTCTTAGTTCTTTGTCTAAGCACATAGTTTTCATGCTATTTGTTACTATCTCGCACATTTCCCTTGACCGATTAAAAAGGCAGTCTTTATGCCGATTTGTGCGAGGGCCAAACTTTTTGGCATAGTGACAGAATTTCTGCATATAGTGGGAAGGATGCGTCCAGAGCAAATCTGGTCTTAGTTAAAGCTGTGCACACTTTGGCGCTGAACAACTAGGATAAGGGTTTCGCTTGGACTGGTCGCCGCGGGAAAATTTTAGGCTTTGACTGGACTCATTTCTTTTTTACTAGAGACTCACAGAGATGGTAATGCGCCTGACTGTATTACGAACAGTGCGCGCGGCCAGCATCTGGTCGATGAACGCGGAGTGCCCGTCTCTACTGAAGACGAGCGCGACGAAGCCCTTAGGTCGCAGGTTGTTTGCCGCCATGCCAAGTAAGTATGTTATCCATCGTGCTAAACAACGGTCGTCAGTAAAGTTCAGCGGCGTTACGTGATTCTCCTTTCCCGTTACTCGTCCTGACGAGACCCGATTTTACAGCAAAGGCGTGTGGGAAATTGTTGTAGATTTCCAAATCCGAACAACGAATACAACTCCATCGAATTGCGTGTGTGTTCGTGGATGTTGTTTACCGAAGCCGCTAACGGGAACGTTATGATGGACGGAAAGAAGGTTCTCGACATTTTTCGGCGGATAAGCACTCGCTCGCTAAAGGTAACGCCAACAAAGTTTTAGCAGTTTGCGTGCATGTAGGGCAACTCCTCATATTGCTTAATATCGGATTTACAAGCTTGAAATCCGAACACGGAATCGTGTTCAGCTTACAGTCCTCAGTTGTAATGCTACATTGTCGCGTACTCGTTACGAAAGTAAATCAATCCGTATGCTGGTGGCCGTCCCGCGTCCACGAACGGAAACGGCACGACACCAAGCCCCGATCCTTAGTCTATAGAAAACGTTAAAAACCAACCGTCCATTCTGCACCGCAAGCGTATGATTCCCACTTGCATGGCTCCTTTGTGGTGGTTGAGAAAGGTGTCGAGTAGCTCCTCGAATTCGGCTGTCAACTCTTCTGGAGGGCCAAGGGTTGCTGCGCCCACAAATGCATTGCGCATGTATCGGAACGGGTTCGCATTCAACGTCACCTTCGTCTGGTCGCTGCCACGCAGGAGAACTTCTGTGCGAACGTCGGTAGTCGAATTTTCATCGTGATACGCGGCGTAGGTCACAATGCAAAGTTTCTCATCGGTGCCAGAAACATTGTAACGCGTCTGCAATGCTTTAGTTTCCATATGCTTGTCGTAGGGGTGTGTTGAAGTACTCACTCCCCACATGTTACCTGTTATCGAAGACCTTTACACTCCCCACACTTCGAACGGGGTAAAGTGCGTTCCAGGACATCTGGCAGGCTTGTACCTGTACCGGTTATACTAGTGGAAGCACAACCCCCTTCCCCCACCCCGGCGCCCCGGTAATTCTGTCCCTTGTCCTCGGCCATAGCCGACAGATCCTCAGTCGTTGCCAAATGTTTAACGAGACTCACGCCCACTCGATAAACGTTGTGTAGAGCTAGCCGGTCGGACATAGTGTCCACGAGCACGCGCTTCGCCTTCGACACGAGCTGCAGCTTGTCCAGTTCGACGCGGGAACAGAACCGCAAGACTTCTAGCTCGACATCCACGGGCAGCGGTGGCTAAAATGTGACGACCGGGTTACCACGCCAAGACCGATAGTTATACGGAAAGGCGGATCAGTTTGAAGGCTATGATTGCCGCCGAATCCGCAAAAGTCAAGCATTTAGGTTAAACTTTGTCCCGCTTAATGACATGTCCCACTCATGAAATCATTTTTGAAGCGAGCTGGAAAGGAAAGAGGAGATCAAGACAATTTTTCGGTCAGAAGTGGAAAAATGTATCAGAGTTTTCTTGCAAAAAGTGGATACCGTATTTTTTCGA
>JNEY01000761.1:0-13405 GCA_020875895.1 Aphelenchus avenae
GTTGTGCAAGACGAATCCTCGCCCACGTCGCGGCACAAGTGAAATATCAGCCAGGGCAGTGGATGCTTCCGTAAGGTCGAGCGTCATGGTGAAGTTCTGCATGTCCGAAACACGCGACCCGATGCTAACATTCACCGCATAGTAGCGATCGTCGCGGGTGACCATCGTGAGACGAGCTACGCCATGATTACGAGGCGGTTCAGTGCTGGACGCTGCTGCCGTCGCAGTCATACTTGCGATGACGACAACTAGCGAATACAGCAAATACAGCATCCAGCCTAAGTAGCTTTAAGCCTAATGTTGCTCAGCGGATTTGGGGATGTCACCTTTACAGCTTGCCACGACAGATCCCGTCAACACACACTTAGAACCGATGACGACACGTCCGGTAAAAATCGATTTGGTGGACGGAAACACAAAGAAGCACTGATAAGCACGCGGGCGAACTTCGATGCTCAGTGGCGACAAATGGAGAGCACCTGACAAAGTAGCACAATTGGAGCCGTTAAAGATTTGACACCAAAATGAAATGGAGCTGATGTAGGCTCGTGTACGCTGCTACACCTATTTTCCGTTTAAAATAATTCATTTTATGCTAACGTAAGCAGGATCGACTAGTACTCAAGAACAGCATTCAGCATAAAGAACCACAAAAGACAACTTAAATAGCCACTTGTGTGTACGTAATTTGAGGATGGTTTAATGGTTTTCGATGCTTTGGCCGGAACTTTGCGAATGGTACCATTTCTGCAGATGCTACCGCTGGCAACTTCAAAGCGATCCCCAGTACGAACAAAATCCCCGTGTATTTTGGCGGGCTCTTTGCTGGGTAGTAAGCACGCTTCGTCCAACTTTGTTTGTTTAATCACTCGCGCGAATGGTCACCCATTGTGCACCGTGCGACGTGCCTTCGGAAATCTGCGCTAGCAGGAAGGCGTCGGTAAAATGGGCCCTTCCTTGTTAACTTCTCGTAGACTATAAACCTGTGCATATGGAATAGTGTCGGCTTTCATGTAGCATTTAGGCATTTCAAGGAAGAGCGGAATGCATCGACGTTCGGGATTTCCGGAAGATAACTATTCTATTAATTCACGATGGCACCGGACGTTCTTCAATGATCGCATCACAATCGTACACGTTTATCAGACTTTGCCAAGAGACTGCAATGAAGTTTTGTGGGCTTCTTGCACTTGCGACCGTCGGTATTGTCTGTGCATCCAGTGAAACATGCCGGCTGCTTTGCGGTCAAAGTGCGCGTGAGAAGTCGCTAGAGATCCGGGTAAGGCCAATGTCAGGCTTTGAATGACATTGTCGCATATCGCTGCAGGTGGCTGGTGGACACGCTGCGGACATCAGCAACGGGCCTTGGATAGCTGCCGTGTTTGTCTCTCCGTCTAAGTCTGGACGCCACAACAGCTCGCTCTGCACCGGCTCGTTGATATGACGGCGGTTCGTTCTTACGGCAGCGCACTGCGTGCTTCTCGGCGCTAACTTCTACGTAAAGTAAGTGGACCACGGTACCAACCCTTGTGGCATTTAGGGAGCAGGCTCCCTAAAAGCCGTAGTGTCAGAAAAGTAGGCGGGACCCTTATGATTGCGGTAGTCACAATTATAGGTAACTGGGAACCAAGGGAAATCTTTTGGCCCACCCTAAGCTCTACCCCCCCCCCCTAACTCGTTTTCTCGGTACGCCACTAGTGGACCAACAAGCGTACACGAGCCTGCGTCACATGCTTCTATAGCGTTCGTGCCCACAAATACTGTACGCGCAAATTTGTGGGTAAAATCGTTGTTTTGCCGCTTTACCTGACCTGATACTAGGGTATTGCCGAACGAGGTCAAGGTATTCTTCGCATCGAGCAACTACACCAACTTCAAATCTCCCGTTCGATCATAAGAGTGCACTTCTCACCGACGACACACTTGTCGAAAACCCTTTGGACTGGCGGTATCGTTCTCCTGGAGATGGATAAGCCCGTTGACTTCGACGACGCAATCCAACCGATTTGCCTGCCGTCGGAGTTTCGCGAAAACACCGGCGAATTCGCGGTCTTTGCCGGCTGGGGTTCCACTCGAAGTACGCAAGACATTAGGCAGCTTCCAGAAAGTCGCTAAGCCTTACAGGGAGGGAGGGAGGGGGGGGGGGTCAAGCCCTTGATTACGTAATCAGCACCAGGTAAAACGAAGGCCCGCCGCTAGGCGCCGACCGACGAAATTTTGACTATATTTTGCAACTTTTGACCTCAAATTTCGCTGGTATCGCCTGCGGCGGGCCTTTTTAAAACTTATTTTTCAAACGCTTTTAACATATTTTTTGCTTAAAAGTGCTAAACTGCGGGAGGACATCGTCGTGTTTAGGCGAGTAGAAGATTGTGGACCGTATGTTTTTTGCACTCTGCTGTTGCATGCCGGGCAATGGAGTGATTAAAACACGAACAGTTCAACTTAATGGATTGGTTGCATGCTATGCAATAGATGGGGCTAAATGCGCGGCCTGTGTAGCTTAATGGATTGTTTTCAAGGTCACGGAATCGCGGAAACGAGGAGGAGTACGTTTGCACCGGCACGAACAAACGCTTTCTGGAAAGAGTAAGCATTAAGACAAGTTTATGTCTTTTACAACCCATACGCACTGCCCCCCCCCCCATACGACCATAGTGGCGCATATTGACTTGTTCAGGGAGACAGTGGCGGGCCTCTAGTGGTAAACATTGACGGCAAGCACTTCGCCGTAGCGATCTCGAGCGTCCAGCGATCGGATACAGGGTACAATTCGCTCACAAGAGCGTCGCCTTTCTGCGACTGGTTAGTCAATGCAACGGTTAAAGAAGCTACTTGCTGCGGAGATGGTTAATATACCTGCCTACAGTTCTAATCAACACCGTGTTGTTTTGCTCCAATAAAAGCGCATTTTCATAGATGCGAAGTCTCTTGTACAAACGGAAAGTTTCGGCATACCACAACTATATACCATTCCGCCCACTGTCGCTGGAAATTCAGAAAGCGTTTAATTGCATGAACTGACGCGCTGCGGGTAAACAAAACCTTTATTTCTGCATTGGAACCTTTATTTATGCAGCACATCGTCTCCATGAAATCGTACTATGGCCTTTCTCCGCGGAAAACTTTCGGTTTACCACGTCCCGGCAAAAGGAGTCCACAATTCTCCCGCCGCATTCTGGGCGAATGTCCCTAACGTGTAAAGTGAAAATTTGCCCTGGCGGCGCGGCATCTTACCTAGTGCATATGGTCACTGAGAGCCGGCCCAACCCCCTTCCCGCCGTAACGGGTTCGTGTGGGTTTGTGACAAATCTCGCCCGATTTGCACTATAAATTAGGAACTAGAGAGCACGGCAAGGCCCGTCAGCCTAGACTTAGTAGAAGCTTACGCAGCCCGGTGGAGCACGAAGTAGGCCGGGGCTATTTGTTAAACGGGTCTCAATCACAGAAAATGTGCTAACGGCGGCATAAGAGCCGCCTAGTTCAAACAATACTCATTCAATAGCCGCCAAGAATAATTTTCCTGTGTAGGGTTAATTAAATAGGTCCTACAGGTAAGTTTGTAGGCCATTCTGTAAAGCCTAAGATTCACTATAAATCTTAGAAACAAGTATGTCAGCTCTCGCCGATGTGCGCACTCTCTCGCCGGTCAGCGCAAGCGATGGAACGGGACCGCAGACACACGGACGCACGACGAGAGTGAACGGACTTCTCCCGCCGTCTCACCGCCGCCGAACCCCGCGCCGGACGCCAAATCAAAAGAATGACACCCCCGATTATGGACCTCGAAAACAGAAGTTACCGGGCCGGAATCTCGCGATTGTTGCGTAGAGTCCGTGCAATAAATCCTCAACTCTCTTCTTGCGTCTTGTCTGGCTCCGGACCAGTTAGTGTCCTACCGCTTAGCCAACGGTTTACTTAAACTCGGATTACTTTCTCGGTTACAAAGGTGCCTGCGTGGCGGAATCAACGGTTGCAAAGCGTCGAGAAGCCAAAGGGCTGGAATTTCACGGAGGCATCAGAATTGCCAAGGAGAGCAATTGCTGAGCCCGAAGTTGTCACTGGAGTACCTGAGAGCTTTAGAAGGCAGCTTAGCGTTCCGTATCGGCACGGAGAGTAGGGAGTAGCGTTGGTGGCGGCCAGGCAAGCAGAGAGGAGATCGTGAAGAGGTAGGGCCCTAGAGAGGCTTCGGTAACGGATTCAAGCCCAGGAGTGGCGTAGCGAGGCTTCAGAAGCCGTCAAATCACGATTCCACGGCAAAGTGTCGAATCAATACTGAATCAATACTCGAGTCTTAACGGCTCAGATCGGTGTACTTCCGGCCTTAGATCGCTTAGGTGGGCCCAGTAAGCGGTTTAAGCGTCCGTAGTGCTCCGTAGCATGCAGAAGTTTATCGGAATCAGAGACTGGAAAGTCTCCTTCGTAAGTCTGTTAATTCAGGCGGGATAGGCAACCCCCAGGGGTGTCACATTTGGTAGCAGCGAGTGGTTACGTCCTTTGGACCCAGCACACTTCCACAACAATGCGCGTATTTGAGGAAAGCGATCACAGCTCCAGACAGAGCGACCGTCCAAGCGAGCAAGGGCAACAGGCGGACCCCTGGTCGATCGACCTTTTTGAACCGTCAGCAAGGCCGGAATCTCCCGACCCAAACGAGTCCCGTAGTTTCGCAAGCTCAACAGGAAGCACAGACGAGCATACCGTCCCCAGTCTTATCGCGTACTACCGCACAAAACCCGCAACGGCAGTCAAACAAGAATCATTGGCCATAATTCTAGAGGCCCTGGACACAAAGTTTCGGAAAGACGCCGCGAAAATTTCCGAAAGGGACGAAGAAATCAGAAGATGTCACAACGTCGTGGTGAACATCACGGGAGTGCTTACTAAGCGGCTATTCCAAACGGAGAGACACATGGACAGGGACTACTTTGCCACCACATTTGCCGACGAGCTCCGTCGGGTAGGAATTAACCCGGGGCCGGCATATAACCAAATAAATTTCGAGGAAGGCGAAACGCCAGAAGCAGAACCAGCAGTGGAGGCGCTCGAGCTCGAAGTGAACGCCATGGAAACGCCCGAACAATCCCAAAGTTGGAATGGCGTAGGAAAGTTCGCCGGAACAGGAGAAACGCCTTTTTCGCAGTGGATAATCAAACTAGAAGACTACTTCGACCTTGAAAGAACAGCGCTAACATCCGTACAGAAAATCGCACGTGTTTAATTCCTTCTCGAAGGGAACGCGCGAGCGTACTTCGACGAGTTGCAGAAGGATCCAAGCTGGACCGATGCACAGAAAAAGAACTACGCCCAGATCAAAGACGCACAAGCGCAGAAGTTTACCGCCAAAGCAGCAAAAAATCACTTGCAAACCAAAAACTCAGCGTCGCCCAGCAAAGGCCAGGCGAATCCTCTAGTCAGTTCGCAAGCCGCATCAGGCAGCTAGTGGAAACGGCCACGTACGGCGAAGCGGTAGCCGTTAAGCACCACAGGTTGCTCAACGAATTTATCCGTGGCCTTAACCCTGCAATTAGAATCATGGTTAAGAAAGAAGAGCCATCAGATTTCGACGCAGCAGTGGACTGGGCCCAGAGACTGGAATCCCTTTGGAAGAAGAAGCCCGCATCAAGGAAGCCGCAGCGCTCAGCCCCATGTTCCATACTTCCCATTCGACAGACAGCGGAACGATAACGGATGAATTTAACCTGGTGAAACAGCAGCTTGGCGAGCTTGCACAGCAAGTTAGCGGCGCACCGCGGAACACGTCCCTGCCTTCACGCGGACCACTTCACAGCTCCGGAGATAGCAAAACTTCCGACGGACGAACCATGTGTGGCTTTTGCAACCAGATAGGCCACAGCATCGTGAATTGCTGGAACAGGGATAATGGCTTGGCCTCATGGTCCGTCAATTCCGCAGAAGCTCACACGTTGGACATAGGTGGATTAGCCAGCGGCTGGAGCTCGGTTACTCAGTTTACCGGATCCGGAGAGGTACCCTTTGACCAATGGCTGGTAAGGCTCGAGGATCTGTTTGACCTGCAACCCACACCACTTACCGACGTGCAGAAGGCAAGTAGACTGAAATTCTACTTGGGCGGTAACGCAAGGGCATACTTCGACCAGCTCCCCGCGCTTACTCGGAAAGCCTACAGCGAAGCCATACCCCTCCTCAAGCAAAAATTTGTCGCCCGCGCGGCAAAATCTCTGGCCAATCAGAAGCTCTACACTGTCTGCCAAAATCACGACGAAAGCGTTGCGGAATTCGCAAACAAAATCAGGCAGTTGGTCATGACCGCCACCATAGGCGAGGACATAGCCGTCGCTAAACACCGTCTCCTTAACGAATTCGTCCGCGGCATGAAACCTAGCGTACGAGTTATGGTTAAAAAGGAAGATCCCGTGGATTTCGACACGGCGCTGGAATATGCAATACGGTTCGAAGGTTTGCTGGATGAAGAAGCCAGCCTCGACCGAACGGGTTACGTGAACGCCATCCATACGCCCGCCACTTCCACTAATAATGCGGTAACTTTCCAGGAACTTCAGTGGATGAGGCAGCAGATTACGGCACTGGCAAGTAAACTAAGCGAACAGAATCTTGGAACGGAACAGCCAGTTAACGACAATAAGCGCTACCAAGAAGCCAAAAGACCACAATGTAGCCCTGGAACAGCCACACCGTCAGCCAGACGAGGCTATACATGCGGCCAGATAGGGCACATTTCGAGAGACTGCCGAAGCAGCACTTCGCGTGAGACGGCAATTTCTAGTGGAGCAAACGAAAGTCACTTACAGGAAAAGCAGCCCACAAGCCAATCATTTGGTCAAACCGCACAGCATCAATCCGTCCAACAGGTATTTCGACCGGAAAACCGTCAATGCCAAGAAATGAGCAACGCGAAGCTTGAGCCACGCACGAAGTCTAACGAAACGATTAACTGGTTCGGACGACCCGGCGTAGACAAGTTAGAGATAGGAGTCCTGGAAGTATCAGCAATTACCACTTTGAAAGCAGAAGACGAACAGTCGAAAACAGGCGCAACGAAGAAACCATGCACGCTGTGCGGGAGCATAAAAAGTCGAATTCTCCTGAAACGGATCCAGTACACCATCATCGCAAAACCCGAGCCATCGAAACGTTGGATGTAATTCCGAACATCACGTCAGGCAATCCGTTCTTCCTTGCGGAACTGCAAGAAGTAAAACGGGAGGTACGCACACTCAGCTTAAGCGTTTCTGTGCTCGTTACCCTTCTGACGGGCGAAAGCTCAGAAAAATTCCTGAAACAGCGGCGTGAAAGCTTAGAGACGGAACATAGCGAAGAGCCACAACAAGGACCGATGGGCCACACGCTACAAAGACGTCGTACCTTAAAAGTTGACTGACCGGACGTCGACACTGCCCCACCTGTCAAGCCTGAGCAAAAGATAAAAAGTGCAACTTTTTACAGACGGACACATCGGTCGCCGGACATAGCGGCCGCGGTGCGCAGAAAATGCTACGAGTGCGGACGCTACGGTCACATGGCTGATGCATGCCAAGTCAAGCAGTACAACCAAGGAAAGCGAGACGGCGTTACCCGAGCTGGCAGCCAAGTGGGCCCTAAGGTCGGCCACAAAGTTCAATTTCGAGATTGTTTGGCGACAGGCCGCCCCTTTGAGAATCTGGAGTGTAAGCAAGTGCGCGTGGGCAATGCGCCGCCGCGCGAATCTAGCCTCCCACCAACGCGTGTAGTATTGACGAGTAGTAAGCATAGCTCGGAGCGCGAGATTTACAAAGAAATTGACGCGGGAAACAAGCCCGGCGTACAAAAGCATGAGTTTTCGGCTCAGGACCGCCGCCCTCCGGACGTAACCAGCCACTGAGAACAAAGTACATCCTTTTTTTAGTTTTAGTTGTTTGTTCGTGTTTGTTTGTTTGTTGTTTTGCGTTAATTACTTCACTTTACTGAACCTATTTATTGGCGAAAGGTGTCTTCATTATAGCATTGGACCTTCGGTCAGAAAGTCCGCTTTAACCTTAATACGAATTTTCAATGCCTGCGTGGCAGCGGTTTTCGAAGGCGTACGACACCAGTCTCTACGCGAGCGTCACTGATTGTCTAAGTGGCAGGAGTCTTGTGTGTGGGCAACTCCGAGGATTTTGTTGGTAATTTCGTAAAGTCAGTAGCCTTGTTGGTTCTTCAGCTTAGTGCCTGCGTGAATGTCACTTGAATTGTTGAACGGCCATACTGTTCGTGAATACCGTGTGTTTTACTTCTCACCGTTCGTTTTGCATTTGTTGCCATTTATCCTCGCGTCGAGTAGTTTGTCGTTTTACCTGCCGTACAAGAAATATTCTGCCGAGTTTAATTTGTTGTGCGTAAAATCGGGTCGCGTCGTAATATCCGATCTTTTTCGTCAAACGCCAGTCTTAGATGCCACGCAAGCGACAGTACGAAGAATTCTTCATCTACGAAGCTAACGGCGTGGCACGATGTCGTCGCGGAGGCTGTTCTCATCCAACAATGCCGCGTGCACAGACCAACGGAATGAAGAAGCACATTCAGGCCCATCATCCTGATGACTACAAGCGATTCTTGGCGCTCGCAAAAGCAACAAAAGCGGATGCGGTCCCTGCGGAAGGAAGCAGCGGTGCTGATACAAGAGCGCATCCGCTTGAGCTCTTTTCCGATGACGAGGTACGCAACGCGGGCAATCCCGGACACGTGCAGTATATTATTCCGGATGCTACCTTTAGATCTCCGCTGCGCCGCGCCAACGCCGACGCATTGTACTGGAGGAATCGGACACCGACGAAGATGAGCTGCCGCAAGTACTGCCGGCAGTCCAGGCGCGTGGAAGTGCCATTCGGTCAGAGTCGCTGGAGAATTTTTCGGAAGGACCAGCAGCGCTTGGTAACGGCGAATACTTGGTCGAACGAGTAGAGGCAATGGAGAGAGAAGAGAGGAGATCGCAGAGAGGAGATCGTGAAGAGGTCGGGCCCTAGAGAGGCTTCGGTAACGGATTCAAGCCCAGGAGTGGCGTCGCGAGGCTTCAGAAGCCGTCAAATCACGATTCAACGGCAAAGTGTCGAATCAATACTGAATCAATACTCGAGTCTTAACGGCTCAGATCGGTGTACTTCCGGCCTTAGATCGCTTAGGTGGGCCCAGTAAGCGGTTTAAGCGTCCGTAGTGCTCCGTAGCATACAGAAGTTTATCGGAATCAGAGACTGGAAAGTCTCCTTCGTAAGTCTGTTAATTCAGGCGGGATAGACAACCCCCAGGGGTGTCACAGGTTGATCCTTCTCCTCCTCCCAGTGATGATCACACAATTACTGGACGGTCTCTAAGCTCAACAATTGATTTGGCCCTGCTTTCTGATATTTTCAAAGTAGCATGCATAAAAATTGCAATGGCAGTGGCGTACAGTGGAACTACACACTTGAATAGTCATAGACCGTACATCGCATGGATGTCGGAGAAAGGAATGGCCGAAGCGATTCGTTAGAAAGCTGTGCAGCGTCCGCACTAGGCCTGGGGAATCATCCGTTCTCTTCCTTCTTCGGCTAAAAATTTACCCAGACGGCGCTTAGCCGAGGCACATATCGACACAAGTACGTAAACATAATGGCTTTTTCGGGTGCTTCCTATGAACGCTTCGGCTTCGGCTTCGACCTTCGGTATTTTTTTGGCTTCAGTCTTCGGCTTCGGTTTTAAACTGAATCTTTGCTTCGGTTCCTAAAACACCATTCTTGATGTCATTTCTTATGAAAACATTCTATTGGCAACTTGATTTCTGGTTATGGTTACTCACCCAAACATAACGCCGTTTTTCTGGTTTTGTGGAAACGAACATTCGATTCTCTGTTTCGCTTTTGACGATCATCAAAATTTTTGGCGGTTTTGGGCCTACGCATAATCAAATAAAAACAAAATCGTACGGTAGCGTCATACGGCGAGCCACGAATTCCGCCTTTTTTCTAATATAAATAAGAGAATAAAGCTGCAAACTTAGATTGTCGTCGTTCGACATACTTAGCGCAATGGCTGCTTTCTTGATGTTAGCAACGCTTACTTCTATTTCACTACTTTCCTTCGGCGCACACGGTGCAGACTACGTGCAAGCGGGGAAGGTGGTCGAACCGACCGACCTTCGTCCGCCAGGCAACGAACTGTTCGCCGTTCTCGAAAAAGCTACGATTCGTAATAAGCGTGACTGTTCCGGTAAGTGAGTTCCGAAGGTGCTAAAAATTCGTTCAGTTTTTCAGACTTCAGGTTTTTGCAGTTGGAAATTCAAAATTAGTAGTGTGATCTCAAGATTCCCGGAGCGGAAGAAGCCCTGCACTCCTGTCTGAGTTGGAAATAGAAATGGCGCCTTCAGAATACAGAATAACGTGGGCGCTATAGCCAGTCGGAGGCCCATTTTAAGCACTTTCCCGACCACCCCTACCGCCAGTCCTCAAATCCTCCCTGCGACTCTGGTCTGATACAGGGTCTGAAACCAAGCATAGCCTCTCCGTATGAAAGCTCCCTCTACCAGGCCTTAATTCTCGCGTTTTAGGTCGGCATTTCTTTCTATGCAGGCGCAGGGATGTTTATGGCACTCGACTACTGTCTTATCTACAGAACGGCCATCATAGTGGAGGACCAACGTTTTTATGAGTTTTTCGTCAGCAAGGCGGCTTCTTCGATTCATCTTCTTCGGCATTGTGACGGCGGCTGGAGTCGCTGCTCTTGCTTATGGCTTCATAGACGTCACGGAGGTAGGTCCGGGAGGGGGGAGGGTTGGCCTCGACCAAACCAACCGTGTGCAACCGGCCCTCGGTCGCCGGGGCCGAGCCGGGTATTCTGCCTGTACAAAAGTACTAAATGGCTCGGTGGACCGAAGGGACTTCTCGGAGCCTTGCTGGAACGGGCCTTTCACCGCGTAGGGCCTGAATTCGGCGTGGACTTAAAGGCCCGTTGCACGTGTTTGAATCAAACATCAGCTCTACCCTGCCGATGAGGTTTCCTCGGTTTTGGGGAAAGTGACCCGTTGGACCGAATCCGAGCATTTGTGGAATCCTAAATTATTTGGTTCCGAAATACCTAGTCTTTTTTATTGACATATTCGTCGCCAGTCGTGATAGGCACGGGCAATAGTCGCGTGGGTTTAAATATGCTGACCTGCGCGGGCTCTAGAATTTGACACAGTTTGCCGTCGAGCTTCCGGAACTTGCGGCCGCTCTTCCGCATGGCACAATCCTTGCTCGCATGAAAACTGAGGAGTCTTGGACGGTACGTTCAACAGCACGGGAACGCTCGGTGAATTCGTTTTTCTTGGTTTCTCACTCTACGCCAAAGTCAATTCGGCGCTTGTCGTTGCATTCGTCACACCGTACCGTCGCTATACTAGCTCACAAATCATCGGAGTTCTAAAGGCGGTTTTCAAACTGCTGATCCGAACAAAGACCAGCAGCATGAGTACCAGGGCGGGGGATTTGGATTTGGATTTGGATATTTGGAAATTTGGTCGTTTTGCTTTGGATTTGGATTTGGTTTTCGAAATCGGACCCATTTACCGAATCTTTTAACCAACTAGTTCGGAAGCTTGAACCTTTTATTGACCAAAGACAATCGCAAAAAGTAATGTCGTTAGCGCAAATTAAAGCGATTTAGTTGACGTTCTTGATGAAGAGCATGTCCTCGTAATGAGTCCACAGGACAGGGCTGGGGATTTGAATTTGGATTTGGATATTTGGAAATTTGGTCGTTTTGCTTTGGATTTGGATTTGGTTTTTTTGGAGGACCCCCAGCCCTGGTGAGTACGCAAGCTGCGGTTGTGTTTTCGTCAACCGACAGTAGGACTTTCAGATCGAGACAAAAGTGATATTTTGTTCGCGTTGTTCTGTCGCATGTGCCAGTGACTGTATCATGATATAATGTCACTTATGGCATGATATTTCTCCATAGCGGAATGCATAGTAGACATTGGTATCCTACGTCGGAATCGGCATCGTAAATTTCGGAAGTTCGGTGTTTTTTTTTGGCGCTGGATGCGGAATCCGCGTGAAGCCCTATCCCATTTTTCGTTAGAACAAAGTGCTATATGAACGCGTCCACTGAAGCCTCCCTCGTAGTTTAAAAGACAGGGACGGGGGTTCAGACAATTTCGTCCTTAAACAACCATTAAGTGGGCATCAGCCGTTCTGTGTTTTGCACAACATTCCGCATGATATTGAACGACGCCACGAACAAGGTGAAACTTTCATGCTACACGCACATACCGCCTCTTTAATGCATAAGGATGGAATTTCACAGTCTCGCATGCTGCTCATATGATACGATGCATCGGTACTCATGCGACACTTGGATGCCGGTCAACCCCAGCTAATGTTGAGCCAAAACAGATGCTTCAAGAGCTTACCACTGACTCACCAGTTATTGTGTCTCTTAAGTTTTACAAGCATAAATATTTAAAGAAATCGCAAAGCCCAGTTGAATTACGCGAAACACTCAATGAGAAAATGCAGGTGGAGTTGTTTATCTCTACGAGTGAAAATGTTCCCCGCGGATAGCCTCGTAGCCGCACCTGCCATCTTCGCTGTCGGCTTGTCGGTATTTCAACTAGGGGACAATAGACGGGGCAACTGCTTCCCGCCGATGAAGATCCCGTTCGCTGCCCGTAGCTCTTCCCACCTCCTCTAGTCGCTGCGAAGTGATGCTCACGCATTGGTATGACTCGGCGCTCGTGGTTCTAACCATCCTGTAGATGGGCGTACAGCTCTATGTGATCTGGCTAGTGATACACAAATCTCCGCAGAGCATGTCCGAATATCGCTTCTTTCTCTGCTTGTACACGGTGAGGGCGTCTGCGTACTGGCCATAAGCCCGGACGAAAACAGTGTCAAGCTTCCAGTTTTGTGATACGGCACTCACGTTGACATTTGGCGTAGTCATTCACCCGGCAGTGCTGTACAGAAGTTACTACTTCTACCTCGATGGACTTGGAGCCCTCTTTGGGGCAGCAGTAGTCCACGTCTCGGTGGGTGATACTTAGTTCGTGCAAACGGTTTGCTAAAAGGTGGTTATACAAATACTGTGTTATGGTATGGCTTTTCCCGCCCGAGCTAGAGCTCGGTAGGAATGGCCTAACGGTTCGAAAAAAGGATAGTCCGCCTGGCCCTAGTACTCGCGCTTTAGGTCGAAGTCGCTTTCTACTCCGGCGCATGTATGGTCATTAGGGGTCGGCTGGACCTATACAAAACCAAACTCAAAACCAAACTGAAACAAAACCAAACTAAACAAAACCAAAGTAGAAACAAAACAAAACTAAAAATAACAAAACCAAAGTAGGCTGGGCCTATACAAACCCAAACTCAAAACCAAACTGAAACAAAACCAAACTAAACAAAACCGAAGTAGAAACAAAACAAAACTAAAA
>JNEY01000761.1:33729-47517 GCA_020875895.1 Aphelenchus avenae
TCCGCGCACGGCACAGACAAAATGAACCGTTCTAGTCTACGCACTCTCACAATTTTGCGTGCAACTGATCATCATTGTCTCGCATGGATTATTCACGATCGGGGCGCTACTTGGTGCCTACCGATTGACGTCGGCGGTACAATCTGCCGCTATGCACCCGCTCTCTGTCGTATTTTGCCTAAGCGCTCCGTTGTGTCTACTTTCTACAAGGTTAACTCTCTTTCTAACCAGGAATCGAGGCTGACATTTCGCGTTTCAGCAGTTTTCTAAGGAAAGCGTGGTTCGAAATGTACTGCCCGTTCAAGAAGCAAATCGTGAGTCCAGTTTCCTCGTCTCCGGTCATTAGAATGCAACCCGTCAGCTGACGTAAATTGGTTGAAACAAGTACAGTCTATATTTTGAAGTTGCTCGAATAACGAATATATGTCTGGCAGCACGTATACTTGCGATCAACTATATAATAAAATGTCTTCTACGAGAGATAGTACTGATTTCCGTTGTGCGATAGTGATACCGTATTTTCTCTAATAATTCCCCGGGGGAATTAATTTTCGATCAACGAATTTCGGAAAATTTCAAATTTTTCGATGGTCATGACTTCTTTATTTCTTGTCCGTATATCACGATGTCTGCCTTAAAAGGCAAGGGACAACGCACTTTTTAGCTATCCTTGTTCCATACTGAAAGCATAAGTGAATTTAGTTCGAAAAATTTCAAAAACACGTCGTGAGACTTCTATGCTCCATTTACAGTTTTCAGTTAGTTTTGGCGTGCAGCGGCAATGTACTGGCACGACGGCGCATGGAGCCGGCCTAGTCTCTCCCCAGTCTCCTAGGCCGAAGCTGACCTGGAAGCCAACGTGTTTAGCATTAAAGTATATATTGTGCACACGTTGAAGACGAAAGCAACGCCAACGACTTAGGTTTTAACTTAAGCCCGTGCGATAGCGAACCTGTTCGACGCGGCGGAGATGAGGCTCCATTCTTCACAGCCATATGTATAATATCGACAGTCGTAGAATTCCATCATCGTAGCGTTATCCGTTGCTTCACACGTGGGACCCAGAATAGGGCCAATCGTCTGTGTGCAGTCAGAGGTCGTCAGAGGCCCACCTGATTACGTCTTTACCTGCAGCGCACACTCCGTACTGTCGCACGCATTCCTCCTGTTTGTGGAAGTGTATTGCGAGGCGCAGCCATCAACCATATCCCATGCGTCCATGTCCTCCGTCGCTCTCTCCATATCGGATAGGTATGACATTTTCATAAATACCTCGATAGTAGGGACCAGGTGTTTGAAAGGAGCCTGAACGAATCCTGATACCAAATTTGCGCCTGAACGATTTTTGAAAATCTGATGTTCCTCTTTCAACCTGAACCCGGAACTTGAAAATCGCCTGATTGACTGAAACCTGTAATTATTCTTTAAAACACATTAGTCCTAGTTCTACGTCATAAATTGTTGACATGTTGCATTTTTGGGGGACGTTATTCGTATGCTCTCGTAAGCGGTACTAAGTGATTTTGAGCTAAAATTTTTTACAATAATGTCAGAAATCGTCTCTAGGGGTCTCTCTCCTTTTATCTGGCCTCACCAGCGCTCCACCAGGCACTAAATTAGTTTGAATACGGTACGCTAGGTTATCCAAGACGATGTGTCCACCCCGTCAAAAAATGAAGACACTGAATTTCTTGGATCTTGACCCTATTACAGCCTAACTTGATGTAATGACCGGTAAGAAAGACGATAATCACAAACTAGACCGCCACGTGTGTGCGAAACGCCTGGGTATTGTCTGTACCTAAACCTAAAACCTAAAAACGTACCGGAACTCGTTTCAGGATGCTCTTCGTGTTTTCCGTCAGGATGTCAAAGTTATTCATCGTCTGCGCGAAGCACGGTCCGTCATACGAACATGAAACGTCTACACGAAGAATTCGTGACGCAGGCGTATGGCACTTCCGTCAGTATAGCCGAGACTTCCGTTCACCAACACACGTCCCGTTTCCTCGGAAAGGGACGCGAATTTGTCGGGATCCTCTGCAAGCGACGCGAGACGCTCGTAAGCCGCCGACCCGCTAAGGAACGAGCGGAAGTGTCCACGTAGGCGTCCACTAGATTTTCGAACTCGGTGCCTAGACGGATTATGTTGCAAATCACGGGGTGGGGTAATTTATTTTCCCACGTCCTTCACTATGCGCGCATACATTCCACACTGAAAATACACGGACTAACAAATGACTTTGCGAGTATCGTTAAGCCGTTTCAAACGTTTGGTACCCCTTGGTTATTCGCTCGACTCATTTTTGACCCTGACTTTCGCCTATCCCTCCGATATGCGAGAAGATCCGCTAGAAAGAGGGTCCGGAAAGTACTGGGCCGCTTGCAGCGGTAGATGCTCTTGCGCTCACACAAAACAGGTCGGCTGAGAAGAGCTTTGGCTGAAAAAAGCTAATTCGACACAAGTTAAAGGGACGATACGTAGACCCAGTGGTCGGCGTCGCCATGCCGGAAATCCGCGTCAAGAGGCAGAAATACTCGCCCATTGTCCCACCGCCACGAGGTGAGTGTTCGGCAGATGAAGAGGAAGTTGGTATCGACGTTGCAGCCGACGACCAGCCTGGAGCGCCCGCAAAATTCGCGGTAGGCGGTGGAGTATTCATGACGGATTTCGAATGAAGAAAAGTCCTGCGGAAAGAGTTTCCCGACGCGCAGGAGAACCAAAAGCATTCGATCGTCCTCGCAGGCTTCGCTCGCCTGAAAAGAAGTGTTGCGGTAGTTCCCGGATCCGGCCTGGGACGTAGGTACTAGTAAAGAAACGGCTGGGGGGAGGGGGTCAGCGCGTTTGACCCCCTCGATAATAACTATAAACTAAATCGGAGCGATGTTTCAGAAGTTTCGGATATCCGGTTCATTCACACCATTGTATTGCGTTCTCGCCCCAGGAGCCCACCCTATTAAGGGAGGGCTCCTGGGGCGAGAACGCAATACAATTCCCCAAAGGGGCGCAATTTTGAGCTAAAAAACGGGTCCAAGAACGGCAGCCTTTTCTGGACCCTTGCCGCTCCCCGTTCCCGTGCTGACCCCCCATGCCGTTCCCCGTGCCCGTGAAAAACGGGGAACGGGAGCGGGAACGGCCGTGAAACGGGAACGCGTTCCGAAGGTAACACGTCAATTGAGCAAATGCAAATTGAGTAAAACAAAATAGGTAAGTGCAAATTGAGTAAATGCAAATTGAGTAAACGCAAATTGAGTAAAAGACAGTAAAATACCAGTTTTAAATATATAATTTGGTTTACCTCTCGGTTATACCTCACTCGCTCTTTTGAGCGCGTTTTTTTGCTACACTTGCAGAAGGATGAGTAACAAACTCCCTAGCTGCTTGACCGGTTAGTGTTCTTTACAAAGATATTTGACTTTACAGACGACCGACTTTTTGTGGCCTTAGCCATTCGTAGTTGGCCAAGTACAATTGGTTTTTGTCCCTTTTTCTTGCCTTTTGCTTAATTTGCTTTGTCGGCTAGCCCTTGGATAAACCATGGTTTTCACGAAATTTGTGCGAGTTGGCCATGCGAATGTGCGAATACTTAATTTGTTTACGCTACGTTTGCGGTTTGATAGCTTTAACTGTGCCGCCGCCACAAAAATGATTTTTAATTTTTTACTCAATTTGCATTTACTCAGTTTGCATTTACTCAATTTGTTTTACTCAATTTGCATTTACTCAGTTTGCATTTACTCAATTTGTATTTACTCAATTTGCATTTACTCAATTTGTTTTACTCAATTTGTTTTACTCAATTTGCATTTACTCAATTTGCATTTACTCAATTTGCATTTACTCAATTTGCATTTACTCAATTGACCTGTAGCCGTTCCGAACACTACTGCACAGTCATGGGCTGTCAAATTTTGTAGGATGTAGAATTCCCCGGATAATGGAGGGGCGGGTAGTTATTTTCATGATTTTCCCCAAAGGGGAGGAGGCAATTAGAAGGGGAGGAGCAAAGAGATGGGGGAGTGAAAATACGGTATTTATATGGGCCCGGACCCTCTCACGTCAGCATCTCCCCTCACCCTGGCTGAAGGGGGGGGGGGGGGACGAGCATCCCCTTACTTGGCCGAATCCTAGAGACGCCAAAGCTTCGCCGTGTTGACGGACCGAGGTAATGCGAATGGCAATCGGTACGCTCACCTGAAGGAATCGGCGCAAGAAATCACTTGATAGACTGATCCAGTTGAGATGGAGATCGGCAAACCAGTAGTGTGGTTTCTCATGAGGCCCGAAGCAGAATTCCAGGAGGGATTCCTCGCTGATGTCGGGCAGCTCGGAATCTGGTAGCCGTTCACAGGTGTCCCCGTAGCGGTTTATACGAATGTCCTGGACGCCGCTCGCGATACAGTTGCGAAGGAACCGGTCGCTCTGGTGTGCTGCCGTTAGGCCGAAACAGTCGGCAAGATGCAGCTGGCGTATGCTGTTGAAAAGCAACGGCAAATTCTAAAAACCGGGGGTTCTTTTAGCTTTGGATTGCCTATTCTTGGCATTATCAACACTGCCCAACGAATCGAAACGAGAAGAAGCACATATGATTTCCATTTTGTTGACGTATGAGACGTACTTAGCGGGCCGCAACCAGCCGTACCGTTTTCCTTTTTTCGGAACTTCAAGGGGTAAAACGGGCCGTATCCCCTTCCGTAGTAGTACGGAACACATCCATTCCTGCCGTTTCAGTTTTGAACGACAACTGCAGCGGCCGCTTTTCCGCAGTTACGTTTTCCGTGCCGTACTCCGCGAAACGCAGTTCGATACGACGGCCACTACGGCATGGAGTTTGGTATGGAGGCTAGCCGTACCGTTTTCCTTTTTCGGATCGTCAAGGGGTAAAACGGGCCGTATCCCCTTCCGTAGTAGTACGGAACACATCCATTCCTGCCGTTGAAGCAGGAATGAAATTGAAGCAAAATGCGAGAATATATTGCAAATTTCCGGAAACAAAAAATTTACCTTGGTCCCCCCGTATGGACGAAGTTCGGTATGAGGGAGGGGGAGGGGGCGCATCCGCCAAGTATAACAAAAAGAGCTTTCTCAGATCTAAATGGTGACAATCAAGTCGCGATTGGGAGCGGAATGAAATCACTACCTCGAAGGCGCTGGTTGAGACGTCCAAGGCGTTCCCTGAAATGCGCAGGCCATCTACGACTCCACGAGGCTCTGCATGCGCCTGCGTTGCGTCCACGACGGCAGAAACGGTTGACAGTCTCATCTTGAGCAGACTCACGTAAGAATGACGTAGCTCGACTCGAATGTGTTCGACTGCCTTCTCCACGCACCAGAATCGTCTCCGCCTCTTCGCGTAAACGAGGCTCCGATTCGTTTGAGTACGTGTAGTTTTCGAGACGACTGAGCACTCGATACGGTCCAGCGAGCCGCTTCAGATGACCGAAGAAGTGCTCGAAGCATGCGGAAGGGAGGCCCGCTTCCATCGATCGTCGGCTCCACTTCGGCTTACAGCGCTGCAGCTCGAGGGTGTCCAAGGCGCGAAGACACGTGCCGGACGGCATGCGCCGTACCGCCCGACGAAAGACCCGTGCCGTCAATGAAAGTGTGTCGAGGGAGTCCCGGTTAAGGAACAAGCAGACGTCCTGAAGAGTCCACAAGTCCAGTATCACGTTCGCAGAAGGAGGCGGACGTTTTCTGAGCTTTCTTCTGCTAAAGTTGTATCGTCGGTAATTGTGCGACCGACTTTGACATCGCATTTTTGTGTACAGTTTTTGGGCACAAATATTTGGGATGCCACGCGCAGTGCTTAGCGTAAATCCCCTAATATTGACCCCGGGGTCACTATTATTCAAAGCCCGATTTTGGAAAATTTTAAATGCTCATAACTTTTAGTTTTACCTTTCTTTGGCTCGAATTGTATCGTAAAAATAATTTCCCATCGATATATGTTCAAATATGGCCTTAGCTTGGATATCCACATACCCCTAAGAGGGTATACGAACTTATGAGGAGAGGGTCACTACTAGGAGGGGTCACTAATAGGGGAGGGGTCACTATTAGGGGATTTACGGTATGCTTAGGCTGTTCTTTATTGCGCAGGATGTATCTTAGCGCCTAAAGAGGTTGTTTAGTATTAGGCATAGCCAAAATACGCAGGTACCCTAAAAGTATTGCATAAAATAAAATATTTTAAAAAAAATCGGGTGAAAGTAAACAATGCAGTGACACAATGCACTTTGGCAGCGAAAGGCGCCGCTATATGCATGTGGACGTAGGAAGCGACTCGAGAGTGTGCGCGGTTGGCGAGAGCGAAATCGATTTCACCTTCCCGCCAGAAGCGCTAATGGCGATGAACTTCAATGAGCAATTAATAAATGTCCTGAAAACGCAGAAATAGCGTAGCCAATGAAAGCCTTAGCAAAGATTACCCTCTAAGCATGCTCGACCATGTGCGGCCGCCTTTTTGGACAGGAGCAAATGTTTTGTTGACAGTAACTACCAGTTAACGCGAGTGCCAGATTACCCAACGTTTACCTGCCTTTTACTATTGCTTCATACATGTACAGCGCATGCGCCAAAGAACTTCCACAAACCGAGCGAGTATTTCGAACATATAAATATGGTCGTAAGTAAGCGATGCTTAGGTCAAGGGATAAGTACAACAGACGCACACTGCGTGTCGTAGTTTCCGCTAGATACGAAGATCTGCTTGTTCGAAGTGCTCCACACGGCGCGGAACTGGTGCCACGCCAGCTCGTACCAGACGAACTTCCGGGCGCACTTCGTGGCGAGCATCGTTCGAAATCCTCCTTCACCGGTGAATTTGTATTCAAGGGCGTCTTCCACATCTCGCACTTGCTCGCAGAGGTCATTCTTCGTCGACTTTCTGAAAAAAGTGGCATACTGTCATGTGAAATCTGCAACTGAGCGTAGCTAACATTGCTTGTACAACCGAGAGCGAGTAGGGCTCTTCACATTTTTTTGTATTTGCTAGTTACTCATGTTTAGCCAGCCAGTACGGAACTGAAAACGGTACGCGGGGGGGGGGGGTCCGCCAAGTCTAGGCTAAAGCGCTATAGGGTTTTTTTGCTGATGACTCGGCCTGAATGTTTTTCGAGCACTATGGACGTAGGACCTATACTTGATTCTGCGCACAACAGCTTCTTACCCAAACAGTTCTCGAATGGTCGCGTTGTCTTTCTGTATGCGGCTCGCCAGAGCGCTAGTGAGTCTCCATTTAACTCGACTAACGAGATAGTTCACGTTTCTGTAGGTGTCCTGAATGGTATCATTGTTTCGGTTCATCGAGCAAAGTTCGTGTGCATCCGATCCCGGCTTGAAGATAATAATTTCGTAGCGGTATCTGAAATCGAGGTTACTGCTCGGGAATGCGTGCACTCTGTAGTGACGTGCGTTTTGTCGTTGAAATTGTTTGCATCAATCCTCTTGATTATTGCTTCGCCGATGTTCCCATATTCCTCTGCACCGCTCTCCGGAGACGGGTACGGAAGGTCACTGCCGTTTGCGACAACGTCAATGCCTGCGTGAACCACTGGTCGTGCCAGCTCCGTCCAGGTCTACAAATTACAGACTGGGAGCCGTATTTTGTAGTATTAGTAGTAGTAGTAGTCGAGTTGTTTTACGGTCCGCATCGCACTCCATGCCGCATTGGTACGGCACGGAATCCGCTGAGGATTCAGTGCCACACAGTCCGATATTTACTAGAGATATACATATCGAACAAAACCCAGTTTACCTTTGGTTTTCCGACGCCATTTTCTTGAAGAATCTTTTTGCCGTGAAGCAGCTGTTTAGCGATTCCCTGCACAAGTTTACCGACTTCCTCGCGACGCTCCGTAAAATTGGCAATGGGCGCCTGCGTTTCAGCAATGTGCCTGCAGAAGCCGAAGATGTCCAGCTAGGAAAATCATTAATGCAGGGAAAGAATCCCATTCGCGTCTTTTCGTCCATTACGCCCTTCCACTTTGTGTGTTACATTTGTATGTATCTTGTATCTGTATCTTGAATCAAAAACATTCGCACTAGTGCGTCCATACCTCCATGACTAGGAACCCGCCAAGAGCGCCGACGAAACTGTTGTAGATTTTGGTTGAATAGTTGCTGTATCGCATCAAGGCTATGTGAAAACACCTAAACATTTAAATGTTTGTTTCGACAGTATTTGAACCTTCTTTATTAGTTATGTGTTAATGGGGGGACCGCCGTCCGCGCGCAACACGTCGGGTACGTCGTGAGGCGGTCAGAATGCGATATTTCCAAAATTTTTGTTTGACCAGCAGCAGTGTATTAGCAGAATACAAATCAGCTAATATAAACCCAAGCGCAGGTGGCATGTGGCAAAGTCTTGTATTTATTCCCATTATGTCGTAACCGTTGGAGAGGGGTTCGCAGAAAATTTGATAAACTTTTAGTTTTTAAGGTGGGTTCTCTTTGATTACGTAAGAAGCTGTATACCCAGCGGTACCGCATCAAGTGTACTAGGCATCGGCGCCCTCGGGCCCCGAGCCGGTTCCGGTTTTGATCCGCCCCATCTCTCCCTAGGGGTCCTACCAGCATCTGTGGCCGGGCGGGAAAACAGCCTTGTTACTCAGAGCGCACCTGTTCGCTGCGGCGGACGTCAGATTCCACGGCCTACAATCGTGCTCATTACAGTCGTAGAATCCCATCAGCGTTCGGTTATCCGTTGCTTCACACGTGGGCCCCATGATACGGTCGATGGTCTACATGCAGTCCAACCGTTACGATGCATACGGTTTGCTTCTCTACCTGCAGCGCGCACTCCACCCTATAGTAACACTCCCACTCAGTGGAAGGCTCAGTATATTGCCATGCGCAGCGGTCGACTATTAAGTCTGCGTTTATGTCTGTCGTTCGATTCTGGATCAGGTCCTTTAGAACGAATGGGATGCTTCCATGGTCGTTTCCGTAGTAGGTAGCCAGGTGTTTGAATGGACCCTAAGAGTATCCTGTTACGCAAGTATCATGTCTGGCCGTTGAGAGCTTATATTCCATAGCTATAGTTCACTAGTGATAGACGACGGCATCTGCACGTAACTGGAGTATTCCGCATTTCATCTAATAGGCTCGGGGGGGGGGGTCTTCTGATGCTACGTGGGAACGGCGGGATTCATTGTTGGAACTTACCAATTGTTCTGGAAAAATTCAAAAGTAAAATGGTTCTTATTGAGCACGCTCCTGCTTAGCATGCTCCCGCTTTACATGCTCTTGCATTGCATGGTTCTGCATGCCATCTACTGCATCGCACGCTCTTGCATTCCTGCTCCTACATGCCCACCAAAACTTTTATTTTTAATTTAGCGATTTTTAATCAGTAGTTGCACACGCACCTAATATTAGCAAATAACAGGTAAGTTATTAAGCGTTTATTTGCCTTTATTAGCGTGCTCTCATGATAGATAAAAATTGGGCTCGGAGGCTATTAGGGAACGCACCGCAACTCGTCGTAGGATGCCTCCCGTACTTCCAACCAGGACATCAAAGCTGTCCAGCGTCTGGGTAAAACACGGGCCGTCGTGCAAGCAGGAGAGGCCGTGGTCTCGTGCAGATCGTGTCCGATAGTTAAGGTACTTCGAGAGGTCGCCGTAAAGCATGTATAGCTTTCCAAATAAGAGTGAAAAGCCGTGACGGAGATATACGGTGTCGTTCTCCTCCTCTTTGTACCCGAGACTACCGTTCACCAGCATACGTCCCATGTGTTCGGCAAGGGACGCAAATTTCCCCGGATCCTCTGCAAGCGACGTGAGACGCTCATCAACAGTGGACTCGTTGAGGAACCAGCGAAAAGTGTCGACGTAGGCGTCCACTAGCTTTTCGAGCTCACCACCTAGACCACGGAGACTATTGATTGGCGCAGTCGTACCACACTGGCAACTTCATATCATATCCCCCCTGACGGTACCGTATCCATTTCCTACCAGTACGGTCTGGGCCGTAACTCGGTGCGACACGCGCCGCACTAAGTGTTAAATACCCGGAAGACCATGGCCGTACCGAAATCTGTAATACACTGGTCTCCTCTACGCGTACCGTACTCGGTACCTTTCTATCGCCTGTACCCGTACTCCTTCCTTATTTAGTATGGTGTGAAGCACGGTGCGTCCAGTAATACACTGCGGGTGCCTATTTTTGGTGAAGATCAGTAAACGTAGTCGTGCTGTTCCGACCCCACCGACGAGGACCCAGCGGCATTCTCACGTACCTTCCGATCCGCTGGTCGCCTGGAGCCAAAGAAGAACGGATGACAATGTCAGCAAAAATGGAAAGCTCACCATCTCGGCTTGAAGGAGAAATGAAATGATTCGAAGAAATCCGTCGATAACCGCTTGCCTCGAGAAACTCGAAACCGATAATGAATTCGGTGCACGAATGCATGTTTTCATTGCGTTCGGGCGCCTATCACTTAGCGGAAAGAATACTTTCCCCATTCATGATATTCTTGGAATCTTCACAAGAATTTTTTATTTCCTACAGATTAGAAATGCCCTTTGGGCCTTTGGTGAATACTATATCCCAGCTACACCGAAGGGTCTTGCCGATACAAACGTTGCGTCCAGAACATACGCGAGGTTCATATGTGTGGAGAGAGGGGGAGGGGAATGGCGAGGAAAATGTTCGGTAAAGCGCATCGTAAAACGACCAGACACGAGGCGCGTGAGAGCAAAACCTTCACTATGATTAGCACACAAATTTCACGATAAAATATTGTTAGTATTGCATGGTGCGGTCTGTTCCATGTGTACCATTTGATTCTCGTAAGTCCTAGCTACCGTTTTTTTGAATTATAAGCTCCCTATCCCTCTCCCCCCCCAAAAAAAGCCTGGGGTTGGGGGTATCGGAAAGTTAAAACCTCCCCCCGCCCAAAAAACAAATTAAATGTCCCGGGCTTCTCAAATTTTATGCAGAGACAAAACACATCTCGTGGTTCCACTGGCTATTTTACCCCTCTTATATGTCTAGAACACAGCGCTCCGATTTGCGTAGCGTCGACAAGCCGTCTGCAGATACCGTAAAAGTCCTAATAAAAGCACAGTGCTTATATTTTTCACGGGGGCTAAAAAGTGGGCTTATATTAGAGATGTGCTTATATAATATTATAATATTGCAAGTCTACGTAACAGGCAACAAGATTTATTAGCATAACTTTCTATGCAACATGCGCTTTATAAAAGTCGCTATCATCGCTCAGACTGTGATTTTGGTCGTCGGATGCGGAATTATCATTGTCGGGACTGCTGATTCTTCGTCAATCACTTCGATGTGTCCTGTATCATCCTCGTCCGGGGCTTCGATCTACCGCAAGGATTCCGCTAGTTCCTGTGCTTCTGCAGCTTCACGAGATTTGGTCAGCTCGTACAGGCCGTTTGGGATCCCATTCCTTCAGGCAGTGAATGAGATGATCATCTGCGCCGCCCATAGCGCCGGTGCCGCACGCTTTGAAGGAGTTGATCACATTGTCCTTCGTGACTCCATCGTACCAGGCCTCGAGCACCCATTCGAGGTACAGCTCCGGAGGTGGCGGCGTCGGGTTACCAGCGGTGGTAGTCTCATGCTTACCGTCGGGCATCCACTGGTCTTTGGGGAAGGGGAAGACGCTTCTCGTGCGTGCGATATCGATTCTGGGCAGCCTGGCTGACGCGACATCGCTTTCGCTGCGTGTTGTAGCTTTTTACAAATGTGTGCTTATATTAGAGCTGTGCTTATATAATTCATAAGCTATCAAAAGTGTGCTTATACTAGAGATGTGCTTATATTAGGACTTTTACGGTATCTCGGCGCCGACGCCTGTAGTGATTTATACTCCCTCCACCCGGATAATGCGGTAGCACCGATGCACATAGGGCTTGTGAATCTACCCATGGCCGAGGTCATGAGAATCCTGTTTAGTGATGCTGACCCCAGAAGGGGACAACAGCGAATCGCGTTTTTGTGGAGGGATACGTGAATGTGCTGCTCGGGCTTCAGCAACATGCCAACAGACAGGACTTCAGAAAAATGTCGTAGCAGGGTGTAGCGCTGTGATACAAGAAGCAAATGATGAACACTGATCTATGCCGCAGCGCTAGCATACTAATGCTCCACAGCAAATGCATCTGTAGTCGCTGATAGCGGCACCGCCGCTAGTTGTCATAATAGGTAGCCAGCCGCGTTTAGGGCCTTTTAAAAACGACTTTTGGTCTTATTTTGTAAATTTCCGTTGAAGATCTGAGAATGAATCAGAATCCGACCAAAAACATATGGAGAATACGGGTATATATACATATATGGTATACATATAAATATGGTATACAGCACGTTACGACCGTGCCGTACTGTACGCCGTGCCGTACCCGTTGAACGCGGATGCGGATACTGCAATACGGTACGGGTCCCTACGTCTATTGTACAGGAGGTACATTGTTCAGTTCCCTATCCAGCTCCTGACCTCGACATTGTTCATTCAAAAGAGCAATTCGACAGCAGTTAATAGTGCGACACCCAGATCCAGTGATCGGCGTAGCCACGCTCGAAATCCGCGTGATGAGGCAGAAATATTTCCCCATCGTGCCAGCGCCACGAGGCGAGCGTTCGGCAGATGAAAAGGAAGTTGGCGTCGACGTTGCAGCCGACGACTAGCCTAGAGCGCCCGCAGAATTCGCGGTAGGCGGTGTAGTTTTCCTCGCGGAGGCTGAATAAAGAGAAGTCCTGCGGAAAGAGTTTCCCGCCAAACAGGAAAATCATAAGCTTCCGGTCGTCCTCGCAGGCTTCGCTCGCCTGAAAAGAAACGTTGCGATAGTTCACGGATCCGGTCAGGAGCGTACTTTGGCCAGGGGTGTGGTCGTATAGGTATAAATGCTCGCCGTAGACGATAGGGATTGAAAAAGGTTGACATTCATTTCATATCCCTGCCTACCTTTGCCGTTAGATTTGTCCTTCTTTGCTTTTTGCACCGGTTGCTCCAGGAGCATGTTTCACCCCATTACTTTAATTTGTCGTAAATTCGTGCAGAACCTGTGAGATAAACCTTGGCGCGCATATTACGGACGTTCGAGATGGTTCCAAGATATTGAAAGTCAATTAGCTTTAAGTTTTTGACATTTTAATGCTTTTTCCCGAATTGTCGTTTCCCGAATTAATTTCCCGAATGGTCGTTTCCCGAATTGTCGTTTCCCGAATTGACGTTTCCCGAAATGACGTTTCCCGAATTAGTTTTCCCGAATTGACGTTTCCCGAATTGACGTTTCCCGAACTGACGTGTAGCCAATTAGCATGCAACATGCATGCAACGCGTATGACAGAATGCATGCTACCGCCGTGCAAGGGGCTCGTGATATGCATGATTCTGTATGCAAAGACGCATCCGCATGACTGCACACATGCTTGCAGCCAGCATGAAAATTGCACACATACCATAGCGTGAAAATTGCCCTGCACCGGTACCTCTAGCTTGCGATACCACAAGTTACGCATCAATGCACCGTGCATCCTGCCTTCATTTATGGATCCGGTAGCATGCATGCGCCGCATTGGTACGCATTACTGGATGCATGCATGCCCGAAGCAGCATGTGTTTCTGCATAACCTAACTTACCCTGCTTGCCGTTTCGGACACTTTAAACAAAAAATTCTGCCCTAGCCAATAACCCGAGAAGGCCTCTCCCAATGTGCGCCAACAGTTAGCTAGAACTTTTTTGCCGGTTAGGGCAGCGCTTTAGATTATAGTGATATGCTAGATGTCTGCCACATGCACTTTCTTCAAAACGCCGAGG
>JNEY01000761.1:69738-81589 GCA_020875895.1 Aphelenchus avenae
GAATGGTTCGATGACTTTCAAGTCGTGGTTAGATAGCGGAATGAAATCTGTACCTCGAAGGCGCTAATGTCGACGTCCACGGCGTTCCCCGAAATGCGCAGGATATCAACGACACCGCGAGGCTCTGCATGTGCCCGCAAAGCACCAACGGCGGTGAAAACATTTGGTAGTCTCATCTCGAGCACACTTACACAAGAATGACGCAGTTCGGCTCGAATAAGCTCGACTGCTCTCTCCAAACGCCAGAATCGTTTGTGTCGCTCTACGTAAACTGGGTTGCGACTTCTTGGAGAGTACGTGTACTCTGCGAGACGACTGAGCACGCGATACGGTCCAGCGAGCCGCTTCAGATGGTCGAGGAAGTGTCGGAAGCAAGCAGAAAGGAGTCCCGCTTCCATAGATCGTTCGCTCCACTCTGGCTTATACCGCCGCAGCTCGAGGGTGTCCAAGGCGCGAAGGCACGTGCCGGACGGCATGCGCCCTACCGCCCGACGAAAGACGTGTGCCGTCAATGAACGTGTGTCGAGAGTGTCCCGGTTAAGGAACAAGCAGACGTCCTGAACAGTCCACGAGTCCAGTATCACGTTCGCAGTAGGAGGCCGACGTTTTCTGAGCATCTTCCTGCTAAAGTTGTAACGTGAGGTAATTGTGCTACCGACTTTTGGACACCACATTTTTGGGCATTGTTTTTGTGCACAAATATTTTAGATGCCATCTGGTATGGCTAAGGCTTGGGCTGCCCTTTATTGCCCAGGCCGCTTTTTAGCGCCTCAGGCAGTTGTTTTACATTAGACTTAATATGGCCTAAATACGTGGGTACCCTGAAACATGTTACCCCCCAAAAATGTACTCAAAAATCCGTTAAATTGAAACAAGCAGTAACTCAATAAGTTACAATTTGGGCAGCGAAAGTCGTCACCAAGGCGCATGTGTACGTGGGGAGCGACTCGAGAGTGTGCGCGCTTGGCGAGAGCTAAATCGATTTCACTTCTCGTCGGGCCGACGAATGTTTGGAGCGTGGACCCATGGATACACTAAGAATGAAGAATAAATGGGTGAGAAATAACTAGTATTTTGAAATGCTGAACGTTTTTGACTAAAATACAAGCAAGGAAAGCCCAAAATATGCAGAAGAACCATAGAAAATGGTCGATTTTGTCCTCATTTTGGCGATTTTTGGCCGATTTTGGGCCAACTTTGTTCAGTATTTTTTTTTTGACAGTGAGAAAATTCTGGCGCACTCTAGCAGAGGCGCACTATCTAATATAAGCGAAGGTTTCGACAGTGTGAGAAAATAGAGGCGCTGCGCCTCTACTAGAGAAAATACGGTATGCTTAACGTCATCATTAGAGGCCCGCATGAAACCTATCATCGTCAAGTAGCGTTTGGATGTGAACAAGCGACGTAAAAAATTAGCATGATCACCACTCAAATCTGGAACTCTTATCATCTAAAACCCCTAAAGCAGTAGTGTACGGACAGTGGACAAACTTTGTTGTTCGTTTTATATGAACCGAAACTGACCGCAACTGCAATATGCAAATTCGCACCTCAGAAACTGTATAAAATAAGAGCGGAAACACTGAGACGATATCAGTCAGCGTTCGACGCTCATCGCAACCGCCTCTTCGGCTCCAGTTCTCTTCTGTGCTCATCGCCTACGACATCGTCATGTCCGTCAAACCGCCTGCTCCGAAGGGATCGGGTGCCTCCTCCGCTACTGCCAAGGGCAACGCCGTCTTGATGACCGACAAGAGGGACCCCGCAGCCTTCAAGAAAATCCGCAACGCCGGATCTTCGCCCACTCCTTCTCCGAAGACGTCGAACGAGAGCCTCGACGCCAACATCAGCAACAAGAAACGCTCTCTGCCGGTCGACCCCGCTCCCGTGCTCACCAGTTTCGACGACATCAGCTTCTACGAAATTGGCGAAACGGTCAGGTAAGTAGCTCGAGCTAAAACATCGTTGACGGGTTCAACTAATCCTTCATTTAGCGAGGTTATCCTGCGCGTGATTCAAGTCGGCGACCCGGGCAGGCCCCTCAAGAATGGCAGCTCCAACACGTCGAAGCACCTCTGGGTTGTTGCACACACGGCTGACAGCGAGACGGTCAAGATCAAGTGCTTCGGCGCCAACACCGATCGCGTCTACAAAACGCTCAAGGACAACGAGGTAAGTCATTTGCTCGATGTTTACTGTGGAACTCAAACCTTAATGTTGGGGTTTAGATCGTGCGCTTCACCAACCTCAAGGCCGACAAGGTGCACAACCCCGATCTGCACAAGCCCTGCAAACTGGAGTACGAGTTCCTCAACAACGAGAAAAGCAACGTGAAGGGAATCCGCCTTCAGCCAAGCTCGGTCATCCAGGACAACTTCATGCTTCTCAACCAGGGCACCTACGACCGTAAGCTTTAGTAAACACACGCTGTACACGCATTGCATTTAGGTATCCGTATGGGTCCTCATACCATTCACCCGTAACGAGGAGAACATCAAGGACCCGTGGATGGCACGCGTGTACGACCGCTACGAACATCGCGCAGAGCTTTACATGCACTTCGACAGCCCGGACCTCGCCCGCTGCTTCCAGAAAGGAGCGACCTTCGTCACCAAGGGATTCGTGAACACTGTGGAAGGTAAGTAACTGTGCCATAAATCTATGCATGGAAATCATGGCCATAAACTGTGCCATAAATCTATGCATGGAAATCATGGCATATTTATAGGTGGCGCCAAGAAGATCTCGACCAATCTCGAGAACATTGAAGGGCCTGTTCAGAAGGACAACAACGTGCCCGACATCCGCAACACGACCGCTACGCCGAAGAAGGCAAAGCGCGCCTGAGTGCCCCAATAACACCATCACAGTAGAGCATTCCTACCTGTTTCTGTTCGTTCACAATAAATAGTAATTTCATTTCCCGACTACTCGACTCAGACTTTCGGTTCCTATGAACGTTTTGCAGAGTTGCGGTTTTTGGCCGCGGCTTTAACTCAGAGCTCGAAGCCAGAAGACCCGGACGCGAGATAATCTCAGCTTCAGCAAGACCACTCATGTATTAACTTCATAAATTAAATCAGAACTCAATGCTTATGAGAAAACACTCACAGTTTGAAGCAGGATGTCTCAAGGCTAGCCCAGAGGGCCCAGACTTCGCATCAAGATGACTCGAACCTTAACTCGCAGCTACAACTAAAATGACAGTACTTGAGCGAGTCTTAATGTTTTTACTGTTTTTTGACCAGTCTTAACTGTTGAGTCTTTACTGTTTCATGACTAAACTAAGGCCGCCGAAGGCGGCCCCACAGCTAGTAGTCACTTATAATGCTAAGTGGTGATGCTAACTTAACGGTCACCGAGTGTCACCTGTCCAGTGAAAACCTCGGACTTAGTGTCCTAGTTGTCCCTCTTCCCCCAAACCAGCCACCTTTCGATTCTAGTGGGCATTTCCATACGTCTTCCAAAGAGCCACCAGAATATTTCGTGCGTCTTCGAGGGTAGAGCTGCCAACGAAACGCGACTGCCAGATATCCGAACATTTTTGCTACCTTTACTAATGATCGGTACATATGCTGCGCATCATAGAACTTCAAAAATCGTGTTATTTTTAAGTGGTTATTATGCGTAAACGATGTGTTGATTAAGGGATGAGCACAACAGACACACACTGCGCGTCATAGTTTCCGTTGATTACGAAGATTTGATGGTCGGAAGTGCTCCATGCGGCGCGGAAGTGCTGCCACGCCAACTCGTACCAGACGAACTTCCTGGCGCACTTCGTGACGAGCATCGTTCGAAAGCCTGCTTGACCGGTGAGCTCATATTTCAACTCGGTTTCCACGTCTCGCAATCGCTCACAAAGATCTCTCTTGGAGGACTTGCTGAAAAGAGTGGCATTTATTCACGGTGATGATGCAAATAAACGTGGCCAACGTTTCTACCTTATTGGCGACGTTCGTTCTGGCAAAAAGAGTTATTTTATGGTCCAGCAACCTTGTGGGGGCCGAGATTTGGGGCCCCGACCCGGCGCCCGACCTCAGGCCCCGGCCGCCGGCCTCCAGCCGGTTGTGGGGGCCGCCCCCCTCCCCCGGATCTGGGGCCGGCCCCCAGGCCCTCTATTTCATTAAAGTCTGAAAAATTAAATCATTTCAGTTATTGACTGAGACTGTAGGTCAAAACATTCAGCCAGATTTTTTTGGCTAAGGCCTTGGTTAGCTTCAAGTTTGTGTGTTCGAGTGGAATGAACAGCGCCTTACCCAAACGACGCTCTGATCGTCGCGTTGTCTTTCTGGATGCGGCTTGTCACGGCGTTCGTGAGTCTCACCTCAACTCGGCTAACAAGGTAGTTCACGTTTCTATAGTTGCCCTGAACGACATCGTCGTTGCTGTTTATTAGACAGACTTCTTCGGGTCCGGACCCCGACGTGTAGACAATAATTTCATAGCGGTACCTAAAATCGAGCTTAGTGATTTACGAAGCATTCAGTTTGGCGTAGCGTACGTTTCGGTGTTGAACCTGTTGGCACGAATACGCTTGATTATTGCTTCACCGACTTCCTCGTACTTCGCTACAGCCCTGTCCGGAGACGGATAAGGAAAGTCAGCACCTTCCGCGACGAAGTCAATGCCCGCATGTGCCACTCTTTGTGCAAGCTCAGTCCAGGTCTAGAAAATATTTATACCGGCGAGAAGCAAGCCGACTCACCTTGCATTTCCCTGCGCCTTCGTCTTCGAGAACCTTTTTGCCGCGAAGCAACTGCTGTGCGATACCTTGCACAAGCGTAACGACTTCCTGTCGGCGTTCCGTGAAATTAGCGATGGGCTTTTTCGTTTCAACGATGTGCCTGCAGAAGCCGAAGCCGTCCAGCTAGGAAGATTCAGACATGCGCAGAACGAGTTATCTGCATTCTTTCAACGCGTTGCACATATCGACTCTGTGATTAACGAACGCAACAGTTCGCGCATACCTCCATGAGCAGATACGTTCCGAGAGAGCCGATAAAACTGTCGTAGACTTTAGTGGAATAGTTGCTGTAGCGTATCAGAGCGTTGTGAAAACACCTGTAAGTTTGGTATTTACATTTCCGTAGTAACCAAGACCAGAAATACGCAACTACTTGAAATTTTCGGCCACTTACGGCTTTGCTTGGGAGTGGCGCAGGACTTAAAGGAAGCGAGTGCTGCCTAAAGAGAGAGGCCCGCGGTCCACGGATCGCAGCAAAAAAAGCTACGAATTCTAATATTCTTAATCGTACGCATTGTACTGTCAAAATATTGTAGAAAGGTTAAGTGTAAGCCGCACCTGTTCGTCGCAACGGACGTCAGGTTCCATTTTGCACAAGCATCTTCATACGACCGACATCCGTAGAACTCCATCAGCGTAGCGTTATCCGTTTCTTCACACGTGGGTCCCATAATACGGTCAATCGCCTACATGCAGTCAGAGGTCGTCAGAGGCCCACCTGATTATGTCTTTACCTCCAGCGCGCACTCCACAGTACGCGTACGCACTTCACCGTAATCATCGCATACGCGGTCAGTGGAGGAAGCGTACTGCCAGCCGCATCGGGCGACCATATTCCATGCGTACAGGTCTTCTGCTTGATTCTTCGACGCTCTCTTCAGCACGAAGGGGACACTTCCAAAGCTGCCGTCATAGTAGTAGGTAGCCAGGTGTTTGAAAGGTGCCTGAATGAACGTTGTGGCTCAAGTATGGTTACTTGGACCCGTAACGCCCACCCTTTCCCCCTCCTCGTAACGCGAACGCTTAAAATTCACCATCTTACCTAGCGTAAAATTGCTCATGCTACTGGTTTTTTCAAGCTTTTAGCTCCACTCGAAATTTAGAGAAGGCAAAAAAGGCGCACCTCAGGCGACACCAACGAAGTTTTCGTCGAAAATCAGGTAAGTATAGTGAAAATTTCGTCGGGCGGCGCCTAGCCGCGGGCCATTTTTACCTAGTGCTTAGCGTTACGTAACGCCTAAGCTAGACCCCCACCCGGCCTCCCCCGTAACGCCCCCGTAACGCCCTTTTCAGTCCCGTCCCCCCCCCCCCCCGTTCGCGTTAAGCATTTTCTGGTCGCTCCCAAAGGGCACTAATTTGACACGGTACGCTCGATCTTCCAAGACCATTCGCCCCCTCCTTCCTCCCCACGCCCAAAAGTAGTGACAGAACTGAACTGAGCTCACTGAAACTTGCCTGGCTTGATTGCCTGCGGCCCAAATCGTTCAACTCAACCAAAAAAACGTACCGCGACTTGTAGTAGGATTCTCTTCGTGTTTCCAGTCAGGATGTCAAAGTTGTCCATCGTCCGCGCGAAGCACGGTCCGTGGAACAGAGATGAGACGCCATGATCGTTTGCAGAATACGTCATATAGTCAAGGTATTCCGGGACGTCGTCGTAAAGGGTGGATATCTTGCAAAACAACGCGTAGAATTCGCGACGTAGACGAATGGTATCTCCATCAGTATAGCCGAGACTTCCGTTCACCAACACACGTCCCATGTCCTCGGAAAGGGACGCGAATTTCCAGGCATCCTCTGTGAGCGACTTTAGACGCTCTTCAGCTGTCGACCCGTTGAGGAACCAGCGGAAAGTGTCGACGTAGGTGTCCACTAGCTCTTCGAGCTCGATGTCTAGATCGCCAAGAGTATACATTTGAAATCGGCGCCCGGCAGCCGTATCGTACCGGCTACACGCCGTACGGCCTGGGCCGTAAAACTGAGGGAGACGAGCCGTGGTTAGTGCTAAATACCAAGAAAACCGTTGCCATTCCGTATGATGTAACATGCTGGCTCCCTCTACCCATATCGTGTTGTCTACTCACACCTTACTTACACCTTAAACCGTACCCATTACGTACTCAACACGGGGCGGACTAGGGTACGTGCAACACTGCAGTAGGAGTGCCGATCTTCAGTAAAGGGTTAAAACTCAACCGTCAATACCCCCCCCCCTCCTCCCTGCCCATCCCCCTTAAAATGGTACGGTAGTGAATAGTGGGAAGCCGCACTGTATCGTACCGCACTATGCCCCGTACTGATTTCATCGTACTCTGTACCGCACGAGTACGGTACGGCTCCCGTATCTTTTACTAGGAGTATGACCCTCGCTCTAAATAGCAGCGATATTTAGAGATCGGCGCTCGGACCCCGTGCCAAACCCCGTACCTGTATTCTACGGGTACGGGTACGGCCCGTACCTTGGTACGGGTGCCGAACTCTAGCGATATTCTTACTTACCTTCAGCTCCTCTGGCCTCCTGAAGCCAAACGAGTACGGATGACAATATTAGCAAAATCCGAAGGTTCACCATTCTGGCTTGGAAGAATAACTGTGCGATTCTAAGAGCTCCGTCCACATACACCTTCCTCTAGAAACGCATAATGAATTCAGCGCAATGCGCGCTCTCAGTGCTTGCGTTGCATTCGGATGCCAGTCACTAGGCGGTAGGAATTTATTTTCCCCCACCCATGAAGCGCACATGAATTCCGTTCGTGACTTTAGCTTCGCCTCCTCTGCAGATTTTGTAAGCCTATTTCTCAAACAAATTGCTTAAGGGCCCAATCCTTTAACGCTAAGTCCTAGACGTGTGGCGCAATTGACAGATCTCAGGTACGATCACACTGACGGTTAAGGCAGTTAGGCGCAGAACAGTTTAGTGCTTGTCATACAACGCGTAATCGTCACGATCTAATTTACAGAACATTTCTAAGCGGGTCACCAACTACACTTTCGGCGAGGTAGTAGTAGACGCTCATTCCTCCGGCGTGTGTGGTGTGAACGAGCCACTCGTAGGTCTGTTCGAACTGACGGCTGTAGAGTGATACGGCTAAATTCCTGCTCGCATCGCTAGCGACCGAACACAAGATCTTTGCACACGGTTTGGTCGACGCAGTCGGCGTACGGCTTGCAGCATCGTTGGCCGACTGAAAAACTCGCCAAGTTTACTGTACAAGTATTTTGCGCGCCCTTTACTAACGTTTGGCGACATGCGATGCACATCATATAACTTCAAGCCATCGAGTCTTTCCGAAGTTATTTATTGATATGACAGTAGGTAAGCAAAGCGACGGCTAAGGGTTGAACACAACAGACACGCATTGCGCGTCGTAGTTTCCACTGGTTGCGAATATCTCAACGCTGCCTGAGTTCGGTTTGGATGATGTGCTCCAAGCGGCGCGGAAGTGTTGCCACGCGAGCTCGTACCAGACGAACCTCCTCGCGCACTTCGTGACGAGCATCGTTCGAAAGCCTCCTTGACCGGTGAATTCATATTTAAGGTCACCTTCCACGTCTCGCACTCGCTCGCAGAGGTCTTTCTTGGTAGATTTGCTGAATCCAGACATTAACTGATACTTAATGGAACTTACATTGCCGTCCTCAAACCGCACTATCTACCTATACCGCACTTATGAAAAGAAAGTTGTCAAATTCATTTATGGAACAGAACCGTTTGTATGCCATATATTTGCTGAATCCAGACATAAACTGGCTAAGCAAAAAACGGATATTTTACGATACCGTTTCGCATACTTTCCGCTAGATTATTGCGATCGCGTATTTCAACAGACTGGCTCCTCATCGCCTGCTTTTTTCGCGCGCAAGGGCGTAAATTTGGTAAATCTGCTCACATATGCTCTCGAGATAAGCCAAAATCTAATGCAAAATGCTTAGCGTTATTGCTGTGTCACAGTTTTGGTCATCTGTCCGAGCACATGAAAGCGTGCAGCATACCGTGATTCTATGAACAACAGCTCCTTACCCGAACAACGCTCGAATGGTAGCGTTGTCTTTCTCTATGCGTTTCGACAGGGTGCTTGTGAGCTGCGCCTCAACTCGACTAACGAGATAGTTTACGTTTCTGTAGGTGTCCTGAACGACATCGCTGCTGCGGTTCATTAGGCAGACTTCTTCCGGATCGGATCCCGGCTTGTAGACCACAACTTCGTAGCGGTACCTAAAGTCGAGCTGATGCGTGATACGATGCGTGGACTCAGTCATAACCTACGTTTCTCTGTTGAAACTGTTCATGTAAATACTATTCAGGATTGCTTCGCCGACTTGCTGGTACTTTTCTAGAAACCCTTCCGGAGTCGGATACGGAAAGTCAGCACCTTCCGCGACGACGTCGATGCCCGCGTGTACCGCTGTTCGTGCCAGTTCTGTCCAGGGCTAGAGTTGGAGATCGAGAGGCGTAGTGAAAGCCTTTGCTTAGCCGAGAATGCTCTAAGGTTGCGAAAGAGACCATCCTAAGGCCGAAATGCCGACGAAGGGGACCTTGCGATCTTCTGTTCTCCTCATACAACCAAAAGGTACACCTTATTTTTACGGTCCGTTAATCATGCTACTAACTTCTAAGGATGGTCGGTGCAGTTTTACAAAGGTTTTGCGAAAAGTTTTGCTGAACGCTGCCTGTTCAGCCCACTGCCGGCTAACCACCAGTTAACCAAAAGGGTACAAAAATACAAATAAATATACAAATGCGATCCGACTTCGATTTTGGTTTCCCGACAATTATTACCGCTCCTACAAACCGGATCGTACCACGGCCCATGCCGTAAAGATCGCGTCAGGAACTCCAGGACGCATCGGTTCTATTCAAAGTACACGTAGGTGGTGTGTACGGTACGGTACTCCTCTGGTTTCCCTATCTTTACTTATAAGCTTACCTTAGGGCTTCCGTTGCGCTCCTCAGTAATATTTTTGTCGCGAAGCAGTCGCTTTGCGATTCCCTGCACAAGTTTGACAACCGCCTGCCGACGTTCCGTGAAGTTGGCAATATCGGTCTTTGCTTCGGCAATGTGCATGCAGAAGCCGAACACGTCCAGCTAGAAAGACTCAGATTACTTAAAAATTTACAAATGAAAGAATAACTTCCACTTTTATGCGTACAAACTGCAAAAATTGTTAGCTTAACAACCGTATTTTATGCATTTTTGTTTGAGAGCAGAAGCGCTCGCGATAGTGTTGTCCATACCTCCATGAGAAGGTACGTTCCGAGATTGCCAATAAAACTGTCGTAGATCCTAGCGGAGTAGTTGCTGTATCGCATCAGGAACTTGTGAAAACACCTAAATCGCCGTTTGAGAGTCAGCGGTCCTGTCACCATCGGCACGGTTAATGATGGCCACTCGCGCGCAGTACTGTGGGTAAAAAGAGTCCCAGAAGAAAATTGTCGTAAGAGGGGAATAACTCGAAACAACGGTTAAAATTGGATTTGTCACCGGCAGTAGCCCGGTCCCCCCCCCCCCGTGGAGCCTGTGCTTTAATTTTACCCACCAATCACGGTTCTACAAACCCCTTTTTAGGCTTTGGCTTAGCTGACTCCTCCAGGCGGAGGACTAGATTCTTCCGTGAGACCCTAGCTGAAATTAAAAAGGGGCACTTTGGCAAAATAGTTTCCCGGGTGATCAACCCTGGGCAACTGGCCTTCAAGTGGAACCCGGCCCGGCCGGCGGGCCTTCAAATCAAGGCCCGGCCCGCACGCGGACCAGCCGGACCTTTTCTAAATCCGGGCTTGGGGTGGGCCCGGCCCGGCCTGGAGGGCCGGCTCAGAAGGCAGGCACTCGAAAACGGTGATGTGTCCCCTTAACATACCCCAATTTTTGACCTTGCATAAGCGCTGGAACGCCATATTGTAGTACTCAAGTGAGAAAAAAATGATATAAAAGAGCGAAATATAAAAGCGAAATACCGTATTTCTTCGAATAGAGCCCCACCTTGAATAGAGCCCCACTAGCCGCGTCCAAGCTAGCCAGCTTGTGTTGACCCTCAATTTAAGGCTAAATTTGAACAGATAATGATAAAACAACTGTTTGCAAGCACAGTACGACTCAAGGGAACGAAAAATAAAATTTTTAGAATTTTAAGAAATTTAAATATTTTTAGAAATTGAAGCTTTGAAAAATAGAGCCCCAGGGCTCTGTTCAAAGAAATACGGTATATGCGTTTCATGCAAAATTGCTTGAAATTTTGACGAAAACGCATACTTGTTGTGCGGATTTCCACCGCGACATGGCTTCCGGGCCGGGCCTGCCCCATGGCCTTTCTAAGTGGGTGCTCCGAGACCCTAGGTGAATTTGCAAAGCGGGCTTTTTGACACAATAGACTCCATTGGGGATCAATATTTTCACTCCTTAACCACAACCGCTGTGACCAAAGTTTTTTACAACTAGTTCAATTCCGATATGCAGTGGTTTTTGACACCGAAACAGCCCTGTTCATCGGAGCGCACCTGTTCTCGACGGCCGTCAGGTTCCACTTTTGACAACCGTAACAATTGTAGAACTTCCTCAGCGTAGCTTTGTCCGTTTGTTCACACGTGGGTCCCATGACAAGGTCAATCGCCTGCATTCAACCATAGTCTGCCAGAGTTCTACTGATTACGTCCTTACCTGCAGCGCACACTCAACCGTGTTGCATGCGCCGTGTTTGGGCGCATGGTATTGCCAGCCGCAGCGGTCGACCAGATCACGGGAGTTCGCGTCCTCCTTTTGCTCAGACGCTTCCTTCAGCAAGTCATGAATGTCGTAGCCTGCGTAGTGGTATACGAGGTTCTTGAAAGGAGCCTAAAGAAATTCTTGTACGCGAGTATTACGGCTGACGGTAGAGCTAACGAGGCAAAGTCGGACATAGTTTTGGTGTTTGGGCTGATCTTTGGGTTCTGTTTTAAGCCACATTTCTAGTCAGGTGCGTTTGTTCACCCGCCACTAGGCATCGCGAGAGATAATTTTGAACGAAGGACTTCACGTTTGCAAAAATTGTTTGGTACCGCTTGCGGCGGGCGTTTCTAGTGTAAATACGTTTATGGATTTATTTAAAATATTCAGCATTCACGATTTACTC
>JNEY01000762.1:0-12736 GCA_020875895.1 Aphelenchus avenae
TTCTAGTATGCATGCGGTGGTGCTATGGCGAAGCATGCGATGCCCCTGATCCTTCTCTGTAGCAGCTATGCATTTTCGAAAGAGCCTTCTTCCGTATGAATGAAAGCGGGTCGCGTGTTTTGACAGCGACCCTGGCAGACGCGCACCTTTTGGATGGACCCGTTCCGCGCGACCATTGTTCGCCCAACCGGCGTGTTGTTCTCGAGCCGCCGAAAATGGCGAGCAACGACCGAGGGTCAACTGCGGCTGGCGAGGCCCATTGATCCCTAGCTCGATTGAAAACAGCTCGGAAGCCCTTTGGTCTCCATTCACCGGCTGTCGCCGCGCAGGAGCCAAGCGACAAAGGTTTTCGAAATTCTCCCCTGACTGGTCTCTAGCACTTTCAGTGCTTATTCACGGCGGGCGCATTTGCACTGGCTAGCGTGCCTGGCAGTTATTGGGCCATTTGTAATGCTAGGCTTCGAGTGACCGGACAAAAAATTGTTTTGGGAAGTCAACATGGCTAGTGCGTTACTGCGCAGGCAAGCAAATTTTTCCAAATTACAGAACAATTTAACAGGCGTAATTGCGTGGTGAACAATGTCCAGCGGAAATTCACGCATTTTATTCGTAACACGAGCCGCCGTTCCGCATGACAACCGACAGCTAGCAATTTTAGCACCGTTCTTCAAGTCCGAAAATGGCCGTCCATCTAAGCCGTCTCGCAAAGTACTACGTCGCGGACTTCCTCAACTACCGCGACGTGCTCGTGCTCCCCGGTGATTGGTGCGCGATGTTCGAAGTCTTCGATTCCGGCAGTGCTCAGCGCCACCGAATGCCGCTTCCGGAGTACGCCGTGACGAAGGAGTTCGACCTCGGCCTCCGCACTGGCGTGTTGCCGACGAAAGTGGAGTACCTGTTCAACGGCGGGCCGGGAGCTACGTTCTGGTACAGAGTCCCTGCTGGGTTCATCTCGGCGATTGTGCAGGTAAGCGATCGGCGATGTTCGCGAAGACTTCGAATATTTCGTGTCAGTTACGTGGAAGTACATCCCGATCCCCAACGTGTGCCTCCATGTCGAAGAGCTGGCGGCTCTACCAAGGAAGACAATGTTTTCTTCAGTGATGCTCCATTCCCTTCCCACTTGCGTCAGGCCCAGCCCTCATGCTCGTAGATCTTACAAATTTTAATTCCCGATTTTGTAGAGTTTCCTCCGACAATCCACCAAGACTGCAGTTCGTCCGGTCGTCTGCGTCCGCGACTGTAGTACTCTAGAAGAGACCCTCCTCTGGCAGGAGCTCTACGTCGACTTCTTCCCATGCGTTCGCTGCCAGCGAACGCAGCTCGGTGAAGACCCCTCGGAAGAACTGCCTGCGAGAGAACGCCCCGCCAACTTCTACGATCCGAATGGGTACGCGAGTTCTTTAAAATCGGGTTAAATTAAGCACTTCCTATCCAACGTTGCTATAGTTTCAGTTTTGATTTTGGTGCCTGGACGGCGGCGGGGTGTTCAGTTCGTTAAAGTCCACTTACCAGTTCATCGCAAATTTAGCAAGTTGCCGATAGAGTGGGGGGGGATGAGTTTAGGAAGTGCGCACAATGTGCTCTCTAATGCCTAAACCTGCTTGAGCAGGACAATTTAATGTAGGAACAAGCTGTTTATCGGGCGGAGTGAGAGACTATCCTTTCGGAATGACGAAGTTTGCGCTGAGGATTTCGTCAGGCAAGAGGTCCCCCCTTACCATCCGCTCCTCCCGTAGGGCCAGCGTCCTAGTTCAGTGAACCTGCAAGTTCAGTAAGTTCAGTTCAGTTCACAGAATTTCAGTGAACTTCGCAGTTCAGCAAAATACTGGAGGGACGGGGGGTTCAATTCCGGTTTTGATAGTCGTACGGTGGATCGCTTTTTGTGGGACATCTATCAGATAAAGCAAGCGAAAGATTGAAAAAGCCCATCGATTTTTCTCATGCACCCCGTGGGTGGAGCGTGCCAGTTACAGCTTAGTTAAATGATGTAAACGTCCATACGAAGCGGACACCCGTGACCCTGTGAGTGAGCCTGGTTGGTTTACGCTAGTGATAAGGTCCCCAACCCCTTGCTTAATACACTGTTAATAAAACGGGATTTACGAGGAAAAAGTCTAGTATGTTTTTCATCTTTGTGGTGGGCTTAACATAGATACGGAAACAGGGAACACGGAATGATTTTAGGTTATAGTCTCTAGAATATTAATTCGGACTATAGGTACACTGTCCGCAACGTACGAACAGTTCCTGCCGGGGCACGTGAAACTCACTCCGAACTATGTTATCGAAATGTTCCACGTCGAGAAAACGACATCCGGACAGTCGATGAGTATCGAGCTGTGGTTCTACGCGATCCACCGCCTGAGCGTCGGCGAGCGGTCATTCCCGACGAACGACCGAGTCGAGTGAGTTAGCTCATATGCTTCTCTGTCCTCTGGTCGACTTATGCGGTACCGAAGCGACATGGTTTAGGAAGGGCTCCTTATATCGCGTGAAGATCTACGCAGGCGGATGCGCAAATCCTGTCCCGACAACGCCACCGCAGTAAGTGCACACTGCTCCACTTTGGCGTTTTTAAAGCAGTTTGTGGACTCTGTGTACTATGGGTGCCACTGTACGGACAGCGCGCGTTTTTTTTTTACATTATCACTGCTTTCATCGAAGGGAATTTTTGCGCGTGTATGAAGCGAAGTAAAAACTAAATTAGGTCAACTCCGCTTCATTTCGCTTTTTTCTGTCAAGTTAGGAGTTTGGGTCAAGTTCGCTGGTCTCCGTGACTGTAGGTGTTTCACATCTTAGCTGCCAGCATTCTTTGAGCATCGAAATGGTTATAACACAAAGGAAAGCAAGCGACACCAACGATTTTGTCGAAAACAAGACGAAATGCAATGTCAATTTCTAATGAAATTCCTGGCTATTTTAGAGCACCACGGCTGCGCCGTCCACTTCTCGCGGAACTCATGCTTGAGGCCTACCGGTTTCTGGACCGCTACTCACTGGACGTCAGTCAGCTCGTATGCAGCGAATGGCAAGGCTCAATTGAGCGCTCCTCCCAACAGCTAGCGCTTTATTCGCTCTCTGCGTGGTTCACGCACGCCGACCTCGAGCGCGAGCAAGACGTAAGCATTGGGAAGCTTTCTTCCTTCAGGCCGTTTTCCTTTCAGCGCCAATATGACCATTTCCGCGGCGTCCCGGTGGACCACGAATGGCATGCAACCTTCGCCAACTACGCGGACTGCTTTGACGAGATCTACGTCCGCACGTTTCACTTCCTCAACGCACAGCCACCCGAGCCGCCGCCGTGATCCGTCGTCATATGCGCAACGCATTCGTGAAGCGCCCTCATTCCCCCTTTCTCATGTCTCATTCAACGAAACGCAGCGTTGGAACGCCTACCGCTACCAGGCGGAGGATACGAAGAAGTGTCCGACGCTCTTCGTGCCGCCGAAGGATGCCATTGACGGGGCTTTTTTCTCACAGAGACATTCACGTCAAGCGAGGAAAGACCAAGGACTTCGTATGAGAAAAGCCGAAAACAAAGTTGACAGCCGAACGTGCTTATTATTTTTCTCTGTTATCCCACTGCAACTTGCTATATCGTCTCCTCTGTCACAACGAGTGCACTCTTTAAATATGCTAAACCCTGTAGGAACTATGTCTTAGGCTTACTTGAGCATTCGATATATTCGGCCGGGACCGGAACGCGACCCGAGTGGTACTCAACCCACGTTTTCTCCTGGTTAAAACCTTTGCATATGCGGTGGTTCACACCGGGCAGCGGCCCTGTTTTCGTCCGACACCGATCCGCAGCCAGCTACGCATATCGATTCGAAACTCCGTGGACGCCGCACCGGACGCACATCCGCATTCATCGATCGGGCGGACGCCGCTCAACAGCTAAAGCGGCGGTGTTTCGCGAGCACTCGCAGCGACGACCGACACCAGTCTTCCCCTTCACGCTTGTTTACCAGTTTGCGCGTTTGTGTGACGAAACTTGCCTGTACTTACCCAAGCACCATCCAGTAGCAGGAGTGAGTACCTGAATAAGTTCTCGCTTCGGAAAGTTCGATTTAGGCTGAGCTTAATAGGGAAAAGCGGCTCTGAACAAGTTGTATAATGCGAAGTTATTGGAGCTTTCGTGCTACGTGCTAGCGTGCCTCCAAGGAATCCAAAGCTTGCTTTTATGCGTTTTCCAAGAGTGCGTCTGCGTCCATGTTCCTTTTACCAAACAAGTTACACAGGAACTCATAGCGGTCATGTCGGCTAACAGCTGCGCTGTTCTTATTCCTATACTTTTCCAGGTTTGCTAGACCCGGCGTACCAGTCCCCTCCGTTTTCCATTTTTCTTTAAATTCCATAGCACCATTGCGTGTTTTCGTCGGAAACTATGCTATGAAGCATGTCGAATGCTTCGGCAGAGACTAGAACTTATTTTTATCTTTCCATGGATAGATTTCTCAGCCTATGGGGATGGCAGAAATAATTCATGTCTCACTTGAGGGTCTAACTGCTCTTTTGTGGGTGCTGGTTTCATACGCGTATCCGACTATTTAATTATTTAAGAAAAAGCACGATCAACGGCGTCGCTTTTAGTACTCGAAGATGGCCGCCCACCTCAGTCGCCTCGCGAAGTACCATATCGCCGACTTCGTCAACCACAAGGAGGTCACCAAGCTGCCGAAGGAGTGGCATGAGATATCGGAGATCTACCACTCAGGCGGGACCCAGCGACACTGGATTCCTCTTCCGGAGTACGTCATGACGAAGGAGTACGACCTCGGCTTGCGCAAGGACGTCTTCCCGACGGCGGTGGAGTACTTGTTCACCGAAGGGCCGGAAGCGGTCTTCTGGTACAAGGTCCCGACAGGGCTGCTCTCGACGATCGTGGAGGTAAGCGTTGTAATAACGCGCATCGGTAATCGGGAAAGACCAGAACGGTACCCGATGCAGAAGCCGAATTAGAGTCCCGACCGACTTCCATTTGCGTCAAACCTGGACCTAGAGCTTGTTGTCATCATATACTTAACTTTTGGTCTTCTAGAGCTTCCTCCGGCGTTCCACCGAGACCCCTCTCCGCCCCATTCTCTGCGTGTGCGACTCGACCACGCCAGGACCAACCCTCCTGTGGCAGGAGCTCTACGTCGACTTCTTCCCGTGCAGGCGCTGCCAGCGAAGACGGTTCAGTGAAGAACCACTTCCCGGTAGAGAGCGTCCCTACCGCTTCCTCGATCCGAGCTTGCCTATGTATGTCCCTTTCCTCCATTTAGAGCCTATACATGCTTGGTATTTCTTACGCTAAACATTGGCTCATTTAAAAATTATTAGTTCTAGGTATTTTGACGCGTTCACTTTCCACCGGGTCGAATACATGCTGCAGCGCATGCGACCGACGCCGATCTACATCATCGAAGTATTCCACGTCAAGAACCCGGCTTCCGGCCAGGGGATGACCATCGAGCTGTGGTTCGACTCTCGCAGTCAGGCCGTCGTCGAGAGATTTGGCTCATTCCAGGCGCACACCCGATTCCAGTAAGTCAGCTTTAACTCTTACTAATTTCGGATTTCACAACGACGCGATTTAGGGAGCGGGTGCTCCGTCGCGTGAAGATCTACTCCGGCGGTTGCACCAATCCTGTTCCGATTCCGCTACCGAAGTGAGTCATAGTTAACTGCCACGCAACATGGTATTAGGCCCTGCTTAAATCTAAAACTGTCGGTGTTTTATACGACGAGCTTGCTACGGGTCAGGACTGGGCAGGAACTGGGGCAGGACCGGGACCCGAAGCCCCGGATTCGGGGACCGGGACCGCCCAGCCCTCCTACGGGTAACACATGGACAATGTGTTTACGACAAAAGTGCCGTACGACAGGCTCACCTACAGGTGCGCTGCGACGACAAATATCGTATTGGCGCCCACGCACCTCCTACATGGAGCTCTGTGGTCGTGCCGTTCGGCAGGACACCCCCGACCCGACCCCGACCAGCCGACCTGACCTTAAGTTCGGTGCAAACACCGACCCCGGATCTTGGTACAAAAAAATTGCCGTCTTAATGGTACTAAAATCGTTTTTTTTGGCGTATTCCATCATAAGCATTGAATTTCCGGACTTATGTGGCCAGAAAGTGTTCTAAAACTGGCCATTTCAACAAAATCAACCCGCCGCAGGCGCCGCCAAAACAACTTTGGCCTTTGAGACAATTGTTTGTTAAACATTTGACAAAACCTTGCCAAAATCAGTGAAGCAGGTCGGGATCGGCCACCCACCTGACCCCCCCCCCCACCCGACTCAAACACTCGACTCGACTGATCCTTCCCGACCTGGACCACCCGACCCAACGAAATCGGCTTGTCGGGTCGGGTCAGCCTGATCCGTCAAATCGACTGCCGAGCACTTAACTTAGTCGTGCCAACTTTCCTCCTCTACGAGCTTGGTTCGCCAAATGAATGACAGGTCTAAGCTACCTATACATGGGGAGGGTATCCTGGGCTCTTCCTGCCTCAGGGAGTGGTTTCAGCGCAGCGCCGCTCCGTCGCCGCCGACTTCTCGCCGAGCTTATGCTGGAGGCCTACCGGTTCCTGGACCGCAACTCATTAGACGTCAGCCAGCTTGTGTGCGACGACTGGCGAGGCTTCATCGAGCGCTCCTCCGAACAACTTGCGCTTTATACGCTCTCGGTGGTCTCTACGCACGTCGCTTGCGAGAGGGAGCAAGAGGTTAGCACCAGGAATGGGCGGCGTCCAAATTTCACCCAGGACCCGCAAAAACGATCTAAAGTTATTTGCCGCAAAATAGTGTTAAGCCTTTGTTTTGTGTTAATCGTCCGAAACTCATCTGAACGTTATCCTCTCTAGCGCGTGGGCGGTCATTTCTATGGCGCCAAGCTGGATCACGAGTGGGTTGCTACCTTCGTCAGCTACTCGGCCTGCTTCGGCGATGTCAACAGTCGCAAGGTGCACTTCCTCAACTCCCAGCCGCCCGCGCATTCGTCGGACGTGATCCGTCGGCATCTGCGCAACGCGTTCGTGAAGCGCATGTCGTGCAGTGTACCGACGCGCGACTTCGCATGGACCGTCGGAATGCTGCTCGGGCTCAGCGACAGCACCCTCGTCGAGGAACTGGACGTCCTTGTAAGTCACCACTCGTAGCCGAAAGACATTCGCTAAAATAGGCGCTACGGTACGGAATGCGATGCACAAGCCTCCTTTCCCCCAAGGTGTATGCCCTGTTTAAAGTACAGAGCGTGCAAGGGGCCCTGATTACGAACCGCTACGTTCAACACCGTTCACTTGCTAATTGCCACTTTTAGTTCATGCGCAAAGAATGCCTGACGCTTCTCGGCCGCTTCGAGGAAGCACTGGTCCGTCGCAGGGTGCACAAGCTCAGCCTCACCATCCTGGACCCGCTTCTGAACGCCCTCATCGTTCAGCACAACGTCCTCGCCAGACCGTCCATTCAACAGCTCAAAACGATTAAATTGTGCATTGTAGGCACTTTATTCCTAAGTGGCTATTGGCACGTTCTGTTTTGCAACAAACTTGGTTGATACCTTTGCCTTCCAGCAGCACCTGAACGCGCCGCTCGAACCGTACTGGACCCCGGCTCTCTACGAGCCGAGCGAAGGCCGCCACCTTGCCATTCGCTACCAAGCGCAGCAGCACGCGCACGGCACGCTCGACGTGGCCCGTATTCATTCTGCTCTTCGCCAGATGATGCAGGTTAGTATTCAAGAACACGTTGAAACCCTCTACCCGATAAGTTAACACTGTGAGACAAACCATGGTCAGCTATAAATTTTTTTACTGAAAAAACGTGACTTAAACAACGGGTAACCCAGTGGAGAACGGGTGGAGGTCCAGCGTCCAGCGTGGGATCCCCACCATTGAGAGTATGTAAGCCAGCTCACGGGATCGTGGAACCTGTTCGCGGTGTCTTTGACTTGTTCTTTCAGGATTTCGAGACCAACGGCCGCGACGTCGCCGTGGACCATTTCTCGCTAAGCGGTCTCGTGAACATTCCATCACTGGTGACGGACCGAAAACCGGCCTACGAAGGCGTTCCCGTCCCGCACATCGCCAACTACGCTTCTCAGCGTTGGAACGTCTACTGCTACGAGACGGCGGACAAGACGAAGTGCCTGACGCTCTTCGTGCCGGCGGACGATGAGAGGCGCCTGGCCGCGGGCCGCACCGACATCCACCTTAAGCGAGGAAAGATCACGAACTTTAGGTAAAACGTCTCGAACACCCTTGACTGCTAAATGTCCTTTGTTTTCTTGTTGTTCTTCGTTAACTATGCGGCCACATTGACCTGCAGTAAACTGTACAGCCGTGCTAGATTCCGATGAAATAACTGCGCCTCTGGAGCCGCCGAAGAAGAGGAAGAGTAACGACCAAGGGTCGCCTGCAGCCATCGAGATCTGATGATTCGCATTTCTGTGGACGTTTTCGACGCCACTGGGTTTCCTTTTGTGGGCGATTTTTGATGCGTCTATCGCGAAAACCCCATAAATTTGTCGCGAAAACCCCCTTAATTTCCGTACTCATATTGCATCATTTTCCCATAAATTTTCCGTACCCATAAATCTCTAATTTGAATTTTTTGTTTGGCAAGATGCCGACCGGAATGCTCTCGAGAATCGTAGAGGTAAGCGTCTTAATAATAGGGGTCCTCGATATTGAGCCACTAGACCGCGGAACAGCATTGGATAACGTGACACGGCACTGTGGCAGGCGCCGAAATCTACTATGATCTGGGAACTTCCGTAAGACTCAAACTAGAGGAACATCTACGCGCAAATAGAATCCGGCTGCGGATAGCCCAGTACGAGCAGTTTTTACGTCGTACGCGGTAAGACGAATGGACGTTTGAAACTTTTGCAATGCGTGTTGTGCCGAACGCGCATCGTGATCGTGATGCAGATACGTATCGCGCACGATATGCGTGTTTCGACTATGTCCGTGGCCAGCCGGATATTTCGGGTACCTAGCCCGGATGTCATTTGCTCCTAGCCGCAGTGATCGCGACTATCGTAGAGACCCCATAAATTTGCCGTACTTTACCCATAAATGCTTAATACCCATAAATTTGCAGTATTTTCACCATAAATTTGACGTACTTTCGCCATAAATTTAAAATTGGCCCATTTTTCCTTAAATTTAAATACTAATTTTATGGGGAAAGTACGGCAATTTTATGGGTACAGAAATCCATGGGGAAGGTACAGCAAAATTATGGGGAAAGTACGGCAAATTTATGGGTACGGAAAATTTATGGGGAAAGTACGGCAAATTTATGGGTACGGAAAATTTATGGGGAAAGTACCATAAATTTATGGGGGAAATACCTTTACGCCGCAGTGATCTTCATTTCAAGGTATTAACCTCAGATCACTGTAGAACTTCCTCCAGCGATCCACTCAGACCGTTATGCGTCCCATCGTCTGCGTATGTGCGGCACTAGTACGCCAACCTGTCTGTTGTGACAATGACCGGATGCAGTGTTGTCTGGTTCGCATACGTTTGTCAAACCCTGCTAACGACTGCGCCATCCAGTGACTGTGCTCAAGTTTGAAATCCGCTAGCTCTGCGTAGAGGCGGCGGCTGTCCTTGGTTGAGAAAGAAAGCAACGAGCGCGGTGAATCATTTGTGCTTATGCAGCATTGACAACGCATCGGGGTAACCTTGGAACACGTTCATTGCGAAAACGACCGGTTAATGGTCTGGACGACGACGGCTTTCCTTCGTGTCTCAGCAGTCGTCGCTTAAGCAAGACGATTTCGATGGGTTGAGATTTTCATTGAGCCTCAGTTGTGGTGTCAGGTTCCAGGACACATGCTCATGCAAGTACTGCTTGTATCTACGCGCAGACACGCCATAGTGGGTTTTTCTGCCATTCGATGTAGCGTCTCGCCTGCGTTGCACGCGTTCCCATACTGCTCGATAAAATGTTATGGACCGTCAAAGTTTATGCTTACATGCTATAGCGAGCCCGCTATGGCATCCGTCATATAGCGGGTAAGAAGGAGAAGTATTTTCCGTTTGGATCGCATGAGGTTTTCGTGCATGTGCAATCTGAAAATAGTCTGCCGGTCACCCGGCGGTGGCCCCTTGTAATCGGACGGTATTGCAGGAAAGCACTGTCGAGAAACCCTTTTGGGGTTCGACGATAGGCTCCTCCCACGGTTTCCAGATTTCGTTTTGTGGAATAATACATTAAATCCTATTTTTCGCCTTGTTTGATTTCTGCACAAGTGCACCCCAGATATGACATGGAATTTGCTCAAAACGGCCTTACGCCCTGCGGGAAGCCGTGAGGCCAGCGAGCACGTCCTTGGGTAGTGTGCAAGCTGATCTTCGCAGTGTCAGCCCAAAAGGTGCGAGTAAGAATTACTCATGGTTCAACCTCCGCACATGGGTGATTTGCACGGGACAGCGATCCGCGGCTTGTTACGTCCATTGATTCGAAACTCGGAGGACGCCGCACCCGATGCACGTCCGCATCCGTCAGCGGTCGGACGCCAGTCGGGTGCTCAGCAGCGGTGATGGATTTCGCAAGCATCCGCAGCGGTGACTGACAACGTTTTTCACTTTCGCACTGATTCACCATGTTTGCGTGCTTACATTACGAATGCTTCTTGTATGTACCCAGGCACAACCCAAAGGCAGTAGTGAGTAAGCACGTTTTTACTTCGGAAAATTCGATTTAGGCTGTGCTTAATGGGGAAATTAGCTCCGAACAAGTTGTTCAACGCAAAAGTATTGAAGCTTTCTCGACAACAGTCCTCACGGTCTACTGTGTCCTAGAATGCTGTCGCTGTGCCTCTAAAGCGTCCAAAGCTTGCTTTTAGGGCTGCCAGCTTATTCGTTAGAAGCACATTCGGCAAAATGCACATTCGGGAAAATGCACGTTCGGGAAAATGCACTTTCGGGAAAATGCACATTCGGGGACAAAAAATGCGCTTTCGGGAAAACAGCGAATATCTAGTATTTTTATATTTTGACCGGCTTCCAGCGGACATTTGCTGAACAAAGCTGTGCTACTACTTATTTCTCGAATGTGCATCTTATTTCCCGAAAGTGAATGCACTGAAAAAATTGTTTCCGAAAGTGCAGGTTTCCCGAAAATGCTTTTTCCCGAAGGTGCGTTTTGTTTTTCCCGAAAGGTATTTCCCGAAAGTGCATTTCCCGAAAGTGCATTTCCCGAATGTGCGTTTTTTGTTCCCGAAAGTGCATTATTTTTTCTCGAAAGTGCATTTTCCCAAATCGGGGTTTCCCGGATAAGTCGGCTGCCGCTTTTAGGGGTTTCCTAGGACGCACCGGTATCCATGTTCTTCTCGTCAAGAAAGTTATATGAAAATGCATATCGGTTAATGTGGTTAACAGCTAAGGAGCCGTGTTCTTACTTCTACCTTCCCTCCTGGTTTGTCATATCCGCTGGACAACCAGCTCCCCCCTCCTTGCCTACCCTGGACGCTTTTGTTCCGTGGCATCACTACGCTTTTTTTGTCGGAAACACCGATCTGTCCCAAAATGCACGATTTGTCGCATCGCTTTTAGTACACGAAGATGGCCATCCACCTGAGCCGTCTGGCAAAGTACCACATCGCCGACTTCGTTAATTACGGCAAAGTGTGCAGGCTCCGCGGTGAATGGAACGAAATGTACGTAATATTCGGCTACGACAACTCCGAGCGTCATCGGAAGCCAATGCCGGAGTACGTCATGACGAAAGAGTTCGACATCTGCTTCCGCAAGGACGCCTCCCCAAAAGCGGTGGCGTACTTGTTCACCGACGGGCCGGAAGCGACCTTCTGGTACATGGTCCCGACGGGACTGCTCTCGGCGATCGTGGAGGTAAGGCTCGTGATAACCTGCGTCGAAAAACTGAGTAGAGGGCAGCACGATCTCAGATACTAACGTCCGATTCTTGTAGAGCTTCCTCCAGCGCTCCACCAGCACCACTCTTCGTCCCGTCTTCTGCGTATGCGACGAGAGTACGCCAGGACCGACGCTGCTCTGGCAGGAACTCTACGTCGACTTCTTCCCGTGCGGGCGCTGCCAGCGACGGCAGCTCGGCGAAGAAGAGCTTCCCGGAAGAGATCGTCCGTACTGCTTCCAGAATCCCGCAAATCCTCGGTACGTCTCTTTTTCAATTAGCACTTTGAACCTTTTATTTTAACTGCAGTGTGAGCATTCCATTTTTGCCAGATCCCTGTTGGAGACAACACTCGTTTGAGCGCTCCGTCGCTCCGCTTGCGTCCTTATAAGCGCTTCGTTCACAGTTACATTCACATGTCGCGGTGGCCTAGTGTATAGCGCCACAGCGATTCCTCTTTGCAACCCGGGTTCGATGCCCGTCTGGGGCAAAATTTTCTGGAACGTTTTAACACGGTCCCGCTGGACGAAGGCTCGTCCAGGAAAGTCCTTTTCAGCTGGGCAAATGCTCCGCGATTTCGAAGCGAAATTCTTCGTACGATAGAACTTCCGTCTGCCCTAAAATTTGGGCTTCGTTGTTTTTCAGTCGTTGGTCGTTGTCCGGTGCTCACCGGTTCGTCGTTCTTAGGTGCTCCACACACGTCGTTCTTCAGTCCCCAACCATCGTTATTTTGCTATCACTTCTTCATATTTTGTTCTTGCATTTTATTCTTTGTGTTCCGCGTATATAGGAGTCTCGTTAAGTAAAGAAATTGCGCAGGTATTGTTCAATAGGGCAGTTGTGTTAGGCTTGTAGC
>JNEY01000763.1:6803-30156 GCA_020875895.1 Aphelenchus avenae
GGGGGGCGGGTAGTAGTGGTGTCATCAGATCATGTACCACCTCGAGACCTCACGTTGTTAATTGTAGCTTGAACAGGACGCGATTTGCCCTTAATGACCATGATGCTCCTGCCACCAGAGACCGCCGGGTTCGATTTTACAATTGACTTAACACTTCGCCTCGCTAGCTTTTCTTAGCTCTAGTCTCCTGTTCCTGTGATGTCGCATCATTTATGGCCAATTATCTCGTAGTACATTTTCACACGCCCTTTCCGCCTTCCTTCATAATTACTTATCTCTTCCGACTAGCTCAGAAGTACAGGAAGTTGTGGGGGTAAGGGCGGCATACTCAATGGCGTCGGATGGTTTTAAACGGCGTACGCCGCTCCGCGTACCAGAGCGTATCATGTTTCAAATGAGCATGTGACATTCGTCAGCCAGAAACCTTTTTTTCGCCTGCCTTGTTTTGGGGCCAGTGCCAATCTTATGGATAGACTGCCCACTTAGTTTCATGCCTTTTCTGCATCTCAGGTTTTGTGTTAGTATGCCAAACAGTTCGCTTTCGTTTTAGATACGATCTTGCGTGTTTCAACGCTATGACCGAGAAAGGGATTGCTCATCAGTGGGCACTCCCGCACTACGACTTAGCGTCATATCTTTAATAGGACCTCAGCCTGACCCATACTCCGGTTTCTGTATTTGAAGTCCGCCTTATACGTAGGCCCATTTCTGTAGCGGTCTTCTTAAGTAGCGGCCGGAACGGGACTGGCTAGGTGAAGGTGCATGCGTTCGTATGCCTGCGCGTACGACATGCGTCATGCGTGACTGTAGAACGTTATTCACATTTGACTTGAAACCAAACAATAAGCGTGGGAAGTTCTGGCCGGGTAAAATTCGGTAAAACATCGGTAGCACACGCGCGTGGCTAGTGTATATTTATGAGCTATAGCGTTAGTCCTTTGGCGTTAGCTGGTATAGCAAGCTGAGTTGCTACGTGATGGATTAGTTCCTAAGGCAAGTACATTTTAACCCCAAAGCAGTTTGGGCATTAAAACTATGCCTGAGTTTGCCATGAAGGTTAGGTAGCATTGCAGTGCCGGTGACATCAAAATTGGGTTTCTAGCGGGAATAAAAAGGGCTACGGTTTGGAGTACGCCTATTATAGAACCTGTTTTTTGTGCTTCGTGGTAAGAGCACTTCTGAACGTCATTCCTCCCTCGCAGTGTGCCTGTAACTGTCCCGGTGGGTTTGAAGGTGGGTTGTCACCCATAAGCAGCTGTTCTTTGGCATTTGCACTCCACAAACACAAGGAGGGGGCACCGCTTTTCCGACCGCACGCAACCTCCCGGAACCACTACCCAGGGGATTGCCAATTATTAGAAACGGTCGACCCTTCTTCGGAGACGTCACGCAACCTTGTGCACTTATGGAAGGCGCGCTTAAGGATCTCTGCATACTTTGACGTCGCGCTCGCGAAATAGCGCGTTTATTCTTTGGCTGGCTCGAGTTCAAATGTTCAATCGTCGGTTAGATGAAAATCATATGGTTCTGTTGTTCGTTAATCCGACGCTGCACGCATTGCCGAGAAGCAGATCTAGACGAGGCTTATGTGACTTCGAGTCCGGGCCGTAGCCAGGATTTCGGATCAGTGAGATGCCCGCATTCGGGAAAAAGTCAGGATAGGGTCCTAAAATCAGGTCAAATCCGGGCTTTCTAAATCTTTCTTCGCTGAATGGTCCATCTTGCCCCATCTGTGCCCTTGTGCCCTTCAGCGCCACCCCGAAGGGGGCATCCGCGCCGCGCTGCATACGACCCTGCTTCGTAATAAGAACGTACTCGGTGGCTACTCGACGAGGTTGAGAAACAAACGATGCCGCGTTTTCGAGTGAAGTGAGATGTATCGAAGTCCATAAAGGCATCTTCGTAGGGATAATGTACTTTAACCGGCTACGGCGTTTGTTTGTCAAGCAACTGTTGACTCGGCTTCGTAGGCAGCATCCAGAAATATATGAGGTTCACACGGGTAGGACGCTGGGTGACACGAGCCCACAGCTGTTCACCGCGGGCAGGAGAGAAGGGTTCGTCAAGGAGTTCATGGAACAGCGAGATGTCACATTCTTAATCATTCTTCGCGTTGACCCGACCCTGTGACACCACGTTTTGCGTTTTTCATTGCGTGCTCACTAGTACCCGCTGCAGTTTGGTGCCGCTAAACGATTATGCTACCCATTACGGCCCCGAATTGTAAGGCTCTTCGGACCTTCATCACCAGCCGGCAGGCATATTTGCTGTCTGAACATGTTGTTGTGAACCTCAGAAGGGGAAGATTGGGTAGTCGCAGACATGCTCACAGCCGTTCACAAAGGGTCCGGAGAATGATGCAAAAAGTCTTGTGAATCTCCCATTTTCTGTACGCAGCCTTACGCTGTGGACTCTTATGCGATTAGGTAATTTGTCTTTGGCGTACCTTTTCAAAGATGCCTTTTTTCTTACCAATCGAAAGCATATTTCCTGGCAATGGTTCTGCATTCGCTTGTTTACCCGTCATTCTTCCCATTCCCGGTGCTAAAATCACAAGCGCGAACGCTTCCGTCCAGCGGGGGGTCCTACTTTTCTCGCGGCCTTCAGCAGCATGGAAAAAAAGGGACGTGCAGGGCGCAGCGGGCAAGCCCAAATTTAGCGCATTCCCGGTTATGATGGAGTCCACCCTCTGGTGCGCCTCCAAATCGAATAACGCCACCAATTTGGTTTGAAATGCCGCGACGAATGGCGTGGGAACCGGGCTTTGAGGGGCCCCTCTTTTGGCGTGTACGATGATTCAGATGGCTACCTGCAGCTGCGGATCCCACGCTTTTCAATGTACCTGCCGGTATATTCCGGTGCCTAGAGCTCGGATCCATACAGATTGAAATGAACCACCTGGTCCGTGGGAAACGGTTTCTCGAATCCTTCCTTCTCGGTTACACAAACTTGTCTTTCAATCTATTTCTGCTGGCTGTCAGCGTACGACCGTAGCAGGGGGATCGCCACAATCGGAGAAACGCGCCGATTATCTTGGAGATATTTGGAATCGTTTACCAAGTAGAGCCAATAAATCTTTGTGAGACCAGTTATTGAACTTTGAAGGTAATGTTAGTTCCAATCATTAATATTTTAGCCATACACTTTTTAATTTAGTTTAGTTAAATCTATTGATTAAATTAATGAAATAATAAAAACAAGTTTTACGCGAATTTATGATAACTAAATTAAAAATTGTAAGTAAGATGATTCATGCAGTTGGACCGTTGCTCCCAATAACTGGCATGCCCCACTCTAGGATTGTATGCGAAACGCAAGCCTTGTCTGCCGGAGGGTCTTCCCTTGTACTTTTCACGTCGGCTTCTGGATACCGGAAACCGCACTTGTCTTGTTTTTCGTGCCTTCGAAACCCGATATGGCGTCGCTCGCGTCGGTCTTCCCATTCGTACGTGATGCGCGTGCACTTAGAAGGCACTTTGCTCTTAAATGCATAGCTGACCGCATACGTTGCTTCGAATCGAACACCTGAACGGCGAATTAAACTCGTAAATCAGTTGATGGCGTAGTCCACAATATCCGTGAGACGCATGCCCCCTGTATAGTCTCTCCCTCACCCGTCACTCCCTCCTCTGAACAGTCGCGACATTAGTCGCAGACAAATGATGTGAGACAATCAAAAGCAGCATTATTAGTTTTCGTATCCTGGTACTACCTCGGTATACTTTGCGTGACGTGGTCAATCAATTCAGTTTTTTTATTCATTTTTTGTGGCTAATTGTATACTCTTAAGAGTGCAACAGGCAGTCTTGCGTCTTAAAATGCTGCCGCAAGTGGAGCCTATTGTGGCGCACACGACTGTCGTTATGACGCTTGCCATCTTCGGCAACCTACTACTCGGTCTCATGATTCTCAACCGACCGAAGAAGAAGGGCTCGCCCAAGAGACGCATTTCTCGCGTTCAGGTTTGTCCAGCATGATTTAGTGTAAAAATTCAACGCAGTTTCGGTTTAGATACTCCTTCTTCACACGTGCGTAGCCGACCTACTCTTTGCCTTATTCTCGCTGGGTACCGAGGACCTGATACTAATCACCTATCCGTACTTCTACGGCCCTGACTGCATCTGCAAGCTGACGCGGTTCCTTCAAGCCTTCCCGCTTTACGCGAGCCCCTTCCTACTGGTGGCGATAAGCGTTGACCGGTATCAGGTAAGGGCCTCACTTGGGACGCTGGCGGCTGAGTTCCTGGTTTGGAAGCACGTATTCGCAAGCGCGACTCTCACTGAAGTCGTGCAAGGGGTGATTTGACTCATGCCAAACATGGAAGAGGGCTGGGGATCCTGGCACAAGCAAATATCCTCTTTTAAGTCCCTACTTTAATATTTTGCCGTGCACTCATCAAGCTTGTTGATTATTTCCGAAATTTCCATCTGGATCTTGTTGCACATTTCCTCAAATGTACGCCTGGCCAGTCTGTCCTGCATATCCTCGTCGGATTCATCCATTCTGCATGGGCAACGTGCATGCTTCTGCAGGCGGATGCATGGCATGCTGCACACATTTTTGTAGAAGTTAAATTGTCCCAATTTTGCAGTCCGATAAGCACGGGGGTGATTTAATTTACTCCTTCCTACTAGCCTCCAAGGCATAAAAAGGCGTGTATTGACTGATTTTGGTTAAGACTTTACTTGAGTTGTTGTTTATGCGACGAATCACTTCCTTGCACAGTCGGTTTAGGCCATATGTCGCCCACTAACCACGTTCGGCAGGCATCGATACCGTCGTCCGCACGGGCTGGCGCTGGTCGCATGGATAGCCGCCATCCTCTGCTCGATTCCGCAGATATTCGTCTGGCACAAGACGCAGTGAGTGTTCCATTACGCATCACAAAGTACGGCCAAGTTTAGCCCCGTATACGGCCAGTGCGCGACCGTCTACGGCCGAGGATCAAGCACGCTGAAGTCGATCTACGTGATCTGCTTCAACTCCATGGCCTGGCTCTTGCCGTCCGTCGTCTCCGGGTACTTCTACTACAAAGTCTGCAATGCGGTCTGGTACTCCGGCAGGACACTCGACCGACTTCCGCCCTACATCAATTCAGTGGGACCAGTGAAGAAGACGTCCACAGAGAATCTGAGGTAAGCAGAATGAGCGTCCGGGATCACATTCTGTGCTGACAAAGCCGCGTAGGACTCATACCCGTCAAAACAACGCCTACAACATTTGGGGTGCCGAATAATTCGCACTGCATAGAGCCTGGATCATTACCGTTTGCACTCCGTGGGCAAGCCATAAGCGACTAGGCATCATGAAGAGTATATTCTCCGGACATTGAGGGACATACCACAATAAAATTGAGGGATGCAAGCGTAGTCGATCAAAAAGTGACCTTCCTGCGAACTTCGGTAAGATCCCCTGCCTGACTTCCATGGGCACACGGACGCAACCAGGAGAAGCGTGACGGTCGTCACCAGAAATGCCCAAAATAGAATGTAGATATTTAAAGATTGCATTTAGCTGCCATACCCAAGACTACGTCAACCGTCTGCGAACGAAGTCTCTTGGATTCCGCAATCAGACGTCCCGGTTCGACCAAAAGCGGATACAAACCGTCCGGTTAACGCTGACGATCATCGTCTGCAACTTCATCCTGTGGGCTCCGTTCTGCTTGATCAACATTCTGCAAGCGTTCGCGCCGCAGGCACTGAGTATGTTCGGTTTGTAGTGGCCCCGCAAGGGTTAGGATACGGTACGACGGTAGTACGTCAACTCAAAATACACTCTACATTGTGCTTGTTATCTTATCAGTTATGTGTTGTAGTTGTAGTCTCTAGTATTGTGAATAAATAGGGGCCGATTCTCCTCAGAATCGGGTTCCCGTCAACTGGCAATTCGGTGTCTGGCGAAGCGTTCTCTGAGGATGACCAACGTTAGGAAGAGCAACAAAAGTTCCGAGAGTTCTGAGGCTCCGCTTCATCGCATGGAGGTTCGTGCGAGGACTGTTCGACCGAGCGAAGACTTCGAAGTTCGACGAAACGATGATCGAGAAGGACTTAGGCGCGATGAGATGGAGCGCTTTCTGGACCTAGGCTCGGACGAACAGGATCCTCGGGCGCAGGATGGAACTCATGAACACGAACAGCGATGGAGAAACTTCATGCGACGATGGCGCGAAGACTCTGAAGAACGTCCACCTCGTCCGGTCTTAGACTCTGACGGACGATGGCGCCGCGGTGGAAACTTGGACTGGCGCCGCCGCGCGGAGATGCGCCACAGTGAAGACCGAAGCGACCGTGGATACGAACGCGAAAGAAGTCCGCACGTTTACGTGCGAGGCGAACGCCTTTCGCGGCACCACGAAGATCGCAGCTCACGCGCTCGCCATTTAACGCCAAACACCAAACGGCTGCTCCGGGAGTTTGCCAGAGACTTGATGGATGAATTCGACAGACGCGAAGAACGCAAGGAACGCAAAGAACGAAAACGTGCGGCGAAGGAAGAGCGAAAAAGGCGCCGGGCGCAGGCTCGCGACGACCACGCTTCCCACAAGCGCCGCTCTGACGAACACGATGGCTCTGACTCTGACGATGCCGCCGCAGGCCAAGGAACCGCGAAGACCACAAACGATGATGTCGCGAAGCCGAAGCTGTTCAACGACTGCCTTCAGAAGCATTGGTGGGACGAGAAGAACCGTGTACGATGCGGATTTTACAACACAAACCGTCCCAACAATTTCCCAGCCCGGTTCACAGGAGAAGTCGATGAGTTCGTGTACGTCCAAGTTCCGTCGACCTACGTCGGCATGCAGAGATACGAGCCGGGAAAAGTCGTGAAAACCACCGCTGAAAACATCTACGAAGTCGTCATCCGCGATGGAATCAGAGTCTTTGCATCAAAGGACCAACTGCGACGACGTATCGTATACAATAACCTCGTTGAAGCATACGACGACTTCCCATTTGAAGTGCTGGCTGAAGCGACAGACACGAGAGAAGAGCACGCCGGACCGGACGATGACATGCCTGTCGACACACCATCGCAACCATCTTTTTGGCTGGTGACTGTCTACCGCAAGTACGTCGTCGTTAACAGCGGTACGTCGGACGACTGGTTCGATCTGTCCCGCGAAGATGAATGAACACGTCTCGAGGAGTATGCGACGATGCTGCGCTATAAACGGTCTTCTACGCAGGGCATACGCGTCCTGGACTGCCACCTTGACGAAGACAACATACGGCGACTGGTGAAGACTTTGCTGTACTTCAACATCTCTACCATTGAGTTCCCGTGGATGCCATACTTTCTTCAGCAACGTTGCAACGAGCCGTTCAAGATGCTGGTGAAAGCTAACGAGATGATGTTGCAATCAATCCGCAATGTTCCCTGCTTGACTGACGTACCGCAGCAACTTCTGAAGGAAGCCAGCCAGATGTCGGAACGCTTATGCTACGGCGATGAGACGCTGTTTTCAATTACAAACCAGTTTTCGGACTCGCTAAACCTTACCATCAAGACCGAGAGAATTAACGCCGAACTTGGAATCGACGCGCTCCCTGATGAGATACGCCAAAGAGTCCAACACTTACGGATAAAGTCAGCAATCCGACTTTGTGAGAACAACACTGAGCGCATCATACGAGGCTTAAGCGACGTCGAGCCGCATCTGCCAAACGTGAACGAGGTCGATGTCGAGATGGAACACATCATTAGCGAAGAAGACTACTGCTTTGACACGGACAAGTTCGCCGATGTTGAAGCTCTCTGCCAACGCGTAATCGAAGAAATGGCAAAAGTGGTCAATCTGGTCGACACAGAATTCATCTGGCTTCCCACTGTGAAGAAGTGGAACTTTACAATCAACTTCCACTTCCGAACCTACAGCGACTACTTTGATGACGAGGAAAACAATCGCGACTTTATGGAGATGGTCAGTGCAAAGATAATGGTGGTCAGCTGGTACTTCGAGAAAGAGGAAGACGCTGGCCCGGGAACCGTGAAGGCCAGTTTTGATGTCTCGTCGAACAAGAGGCTGACCGCAGTGTTCGAGATGAAGCAAATGACTGAATTCGAACCGGCTACCTGCGACTGCGAGGATTACGACGGCTACGTGAAGTTCCATGAAGACTTTTCCGCATAAGGTGCGATCATGACTTCGGTCACGGAATACTTCCCCGCTCCGTGACCTACCAACGGCGTATTGTCGTGAGGGGACTGAACCTTAGGATTTTTCGTTAACCCGGTTTCTATCTACTTCGAATCAGCAACGATGACAACGGCACGATAGGCGGTTCAGAGACGCACTAGTGTGTGAGACAACACTTACTCGCGAGGCGACGACAGCATTCGACGAAGACTCGCGACCTTCGAAGACCCTGCTGCGTCGTACCGCTGTGAGGGCAAGTCTGGAAGTGAAGACAACATTCGCACCTGAAGCCACGCGAGAGGATCCCACATGCACTAGCGGTGATAGTGAAGCCAACCTCTTAGGCGCTTTGTCGGCTGGCGTGAACCGACCTTGTGGGATACCTGACTTATACGAAACTATGAGGCCAGACGAGGAAAGAAGACAGCGAAGGAACAGGAAGAGCGACTTGAAGCTTTGAAGATCGCCTGGCCGAGAAGACAAGGGATGCAGGTTCGCCACCGAAAAACTGCAGTGCCTAGCTCCCGACCACTGCCTACTGAACCATCCGATGCTTGTTGTTAACTTGCTGGTTAAGAGTAATAAAATTTGAAAGTTACTCTCTGCAAATGTTTATGATGAAACTAAGTGACAGGTGGCATCGAAACCAGCCATGCGTGGCAGAAGGATGTAGGCAGTGGAGGCCCAGCCTTGTGCTCGCTCTGTAGCTGAGAGAAGAGACAAGACTGGCAAAGTTTGAGGTGCGAAGGAAATGACCAAACGTTGATGGAAGACTTACCCTCGTCGTAGTTGCGATGATCCACCGAAGTGAAACGTGGAAACCGAGAATTGCTAAGTGTTCAAGGCTGAACAAAAATTACAAGTGCTGACCGATGACGAGAAGCGAGGCTACCTATCAAGAAGAACAACCGCGCGCTCGGAAAAATTCTAAGTGTCGAAGGACTGATCAAAGTCTAAGTGTTTTGTCCCGACGGCCAACCGAGAAGACCCGTCGCCCTGCAGAAAGAAGCACCGGCTGAATCACAAATTTCTAAGTCCCGGTGGACTGTTAAAAATTCTAAGTGCTCGCCATTGACGACGGAAACCGAGGCGCGTCGTAAAAACGGAAGCGACACCCGACGCTCTGGGAGACTTAGGAAACGCGTGGCAACGGAAGCCGCGGAGGTGTGACCCGTCACCGCACGCACGGATGTACACGATGCTAATGATGCTTATCAGTAGCAGGTCCAGACAGGCGAACCCAATGACGGTTCTGTGAACCTCCGATGAGGCGTCAGCAGTGAACTTCACATGAAGATCTGCAAAACCGGTAGCAAGACAGTCGGCGTCTGCAGACATTTGCAGACTTCACATGCATCCGGCTACGTTAATGCGAGCAGATCCTGTCTGGGAATTTGCGTAAAGCAGAAGATAAGCAAAAATGATGACAATCAATATGCATATAAGCAAACTAGAGCAACGCCTCAAACATCAGTTCCAACTGAAGACCTTACTGACGACGCGAAACCGGAGACGACGCTAACGATGCCGAAGAAGTCAGAGAAGACGATGACGACGATCGAGAAGGTAGCCCTTCCCAGAGATCTACAGCTGAAGTGGGATGACGTGCAAATCGAGATGAAGAAGGCCCAAGTCGCAAGCGCCAACGCCACGAAGAAGGTCGACGAATTCGCGCTGGACATCCTTCAACGTAAGTATGCGAACTGTGGCACGCAGACGGAGGCGTCCATGACGATCCGTGCGAAGGATCTGCCGGAGCGACTCCGGAATGCGGACGTGGCCGAGCTGCTCCGCGAGCTGAAGGTTCTGAACGACCTACACGCTGTCCATGACGAGGTGGCCTCCGGCGACTTCGGCAGCACTATCCGGAGGAAGCTGAAAGAACTGGCGAGCAATGAAGTGAAGACGGAAAAGCTGGCGGTCGAGGACTGCGGAAGGACCGAGGACGAAGCTAAGGTAGGCGCGAAGGTCGTTGACGGCATCGAAGTCCCAAGCCTTAAGCATGAAGACCGGAACCGCGAAGAACGCCGTAGCCGCCACGAAGACCGCGCCGCCAGCGAGGACCGACGCTCACTCCCACGTCCAGGCCGCACACCACCGAGGTTGCCACGGAGGAAGTCTCCGAGCAAGTCCCCGGAACGCGACGGCCAGTGGAAGGCTGACCTCATCACCGCGAGGATTCGGCAAGCGCAAGCGGCAGGAAGGACGCCGTCTCAGGAGGCACGCGACGACCGAGCAGACGCAATAGGTCGGCGACGGGAACATCGAAGCCGAAGCCGAAGCTTGGCCCCAAGTGAGCAACGCCACGATGGAAGTCCTGCACCGGATGGTCGACGACACCGACGTCCGACGCCGGTCAGTGAGCACCACCGTCGCTACGACGGATGTACCGGGCCAAGGCGCCCGCCTGTGAGTCCGATTCCGGACGAGCAGCGTAGACGTCACCCACCACCGTCACCGACCGATGGCAACGCGACCAAAGATGCGAAGCCAAAAGACGAGGAGCCGCGCGCTGACGAAGAAGCTGTGCTGGAGAGCGGCGATGACGAAGGCCCACCAGTTCTGGAGAAGTGCGCGCAGACGGGGGAAGCAAAACCGGAAGAAGGTGAGATCGATGAGGATGATGACAAAAGGTCGATGCCCGTTGTAGCCCCTTCAAAGAAGTCCGCCGAAGACAATCCACTCGAAGCTGGCCGGACGCACCGCAAGCGCACCGCACCAGGGCGACCGAGGGCACCAAAGAAGAAGAAGGCTAAAAGCGCGGAAATCGTCGAAGACAGCTCGGACTCCGATGGTGAAACCGAAACAAAGAAGCGGAGAGACAAGCGGAAGAAGAAGTCAATGAACACGGAAGCAGCGAGGGCAAAGACCGGCGAGGTACCGCGGAGCGCGGAAGAAGCTGAACGCCAGCTACCTAGCGATGAGAAAAAGAAGAACGAGTCGGCCGAGAGAGAGAACGGTGCCAGGTCGAGAGAAGTCGCGGGTGTGATTGGGCCTCGCACCCCATTCGGAAGTCCCAGGCGAAGCGCGAGCCGAAGTCGAAGCCCGCCCAAGAAAAGGACCCAGGAGGATGCCGAGAAAAAAGAGAACGAAGCGATCGAAGGAAAGCAGGACGAGCCGAAAGAAGTTCCGGGAATCGTCTACCCGGACACGCGAAGCCGAAGCCCAAGCCGAAGCCCAAGCCCTAGCCGAAGCCAGCGGAAGAAGAAGACGTTCGAAGAAGAAGAGGCTGAGAAGGCGGAGAGCGATGCTAGCGACAGCGGAAGCTCCAGCAGCAGCGATAGCAGCAGCAACTCTGGCACGGAGAGCGAAGCCGAAGAAGAAAAATAAACTTGTCCTTACCGCTTAATAGGATGCTTGCTTGTTAACAGAAAAATAAAATATTCGTTGAAACAAACCAAGGGCCCATGAGCACGTCCGAGTTCGATCGAGGAAAGGCTAGTCGAGGCCGACCAAGATAAAGTTTGAGTCCTTGGCATATCGACGATAGACAACGCTAACGGAGAGAGGCCACATGATGACTCGTGGATTAGCCCTTTGATGCTAACGCAAAAGACTTGCAACGATGACCGCAAACCGTTTTTTTGGACTCGATTTGACGATGTCACCAACGGCACCTTAGCTCAGCACTCAAAGCGCTCTCCGAAGAGTGGAGGCACGGCTGACTGATAAAGCTTTACAAGGAAGAAGATAGCGACGAGTTGCAAAAGACTATGTTTCCTTTTGCCAAAAAATGCATTAAATTTCGCGACGTTTCGATTCAGTGCTACAAACAAAGCCGCTCGAAGCATGCTAACGCCGCTTGCAGAAGGAAGCTTAGTGAACAACAAGACCGTTGCTAAAGATCGGGACCGTACTCTGATGCACTTGCGAAGGCACGTAGGCGAAAGCACTCTCGGAAGGTGATAAGAACGATCTGCGGCGGCCCCAGGAACAAAGTACTTGGCGGAAAGTACACTGAAGTTTCGGGTCGGAACTAATCAACGGTACGCCCGCCGAGTCGAGCGGCGCCAGTTAAATGTTTCCAGCAGAAAAAGGACTTGTTTTTCCCCGCTCGGCTGCTGCAAGGAAGACGCGCTACGCCGATAAGAGGATATAGCCACTGGTTAGAAGGAGACGACCCCGAAACAGAGGAAAATCGTTCGGCTGAGATAGTTCCTCTTAGTCGGTATTAGACATCGATGTCGGAACCGGAACAAAAGCTAAACCACAGAAAAGAACGATGCTTTGTGCCGTAAAGGCGCCGCTCTTGTGGTCGTGACGAAGTCGTTCGACGCGGATGAGAAGTGTTCGCTACGAATTGGTCAGAAGGACAACGCGTTTGAATCGGCCGGACCTGTTAAGACGATGACTAGTAACATGAGTACGAGTTTTTTCGATGAATTTACTACGACTTGCCGGGCAAGCGTTTCGCTAACGAAGCCGGTCGTGACGTTTTTTTTCCACCAAGCGGACGCTACCATGAAATGAAAACCGACGGAAACCGGAGGCGCACCGGAAAGGGCGGATGGATTAATGAACGCTGAGCTGTAACGTTGGCATCGGACATATTAGGGGCACATTAGGTAAAAAGGCTCGATGACCGAAAGAGGCGACTTAACCTGACGAATCGACTAGAGACAAGTCACACGCTTAATCGATGCGCTTAATTTCCGTTATCAATGCTTTCTCGCGTACGCAGAACGCGGCAAGCACTCTTTTTATGGCCCATAAAACGGCAATGAAGAACTTCCGTGCAGCTTTCTTGCCACGGCGGACGCGGGCTACGAACAACTCAATGTACGACAAAGAAAACTCGACGGAGCAAACATGCCGAATGATGCACTAAAAGGAGAACACTTGCAAACGGGATAACTCGAAGAAGAGCGGATAACGGTAAAGTTGAAGACATGTTTTTCCCGAAAACACATTCAACGAAGGTCGGTCACGCGCTTACGGGTACCCGGACGCATACTGACGTCGTCATGCGGCATTGTTAACTCGATGAGCGATTTGGCGGACAGGGGCCGGCGAGGGCAGGGTTTGCCCCCCCCCCCCATCAGTTACAAAGTCAAAGTATGATGCACGAACTACAGTGAAGCCAGTTTGCTAAATAGTGACTGATGACGATAGAGGAAAGGGGATGCGGCCGGCCCGGCGCAAACCTCCCCGCACAAATGAAGTAAACCCCGACCACCCGAATAAACGGCACGACAGCGCACGCTCAAAGTCATTTCGTCAAGCCTGATGAAATGTTCTGTCATGCAGGGAAGAACGGAAAATTCGCAGCACTTCTACAATCGGCTTGAGGAGATCTTGAGAGGAGGTCGGCCGTACCGGGCCGAAATCCGCATTCGACCCACCCTCCCCCCCCCCCGCACCGCGCGCTATAACCGAACCGAAGCTAAGGACGACGCTGAACGACCGTGATGAAGACACACACCGACGGCATGCGAAGATCCACGAAAATCAGCGCCGGAGTGGGTTGCCGGGCCGTAACGGAACCCCCCCCCCCCCCTCATAACGCAAGTTTCACCGATAAAGCGATGAAGTCACACGCGAGAATCTCGAGGCGGTAGCAGGGGAGGGCCGACCGGACAGTACCGGACCTGGACCCGGCCCACACGCACCACCCATGTAACTATCGCGGGCTTAAACATTGACGCAAAACCTTCGACGAACGACGCGGGAAGATACAGTGTCTTTCCACTAGCACTGTATTTCTTCTAAGTGCCGTAATATACCTGTCCTTCGACTTCAAAAAGGGCACTTAGTCAATTGCTGGACGCATAGGACACAAACCCGCTGACTGGCGCTGAACTGCATGATGCCAACATGTGAAATTTGACCGGCTTTGTGAACGGTCATGCTGAGGTTTGAGGCGCTACCATAACCGCATGGACAGAACGCCAAAAGCCGTGCGGCATGTACATAACGCGAGGCAAAAGGTCATCAAATATGGCCAAAGATCAGGACCACTAGCCTCATTACGCAAGCTCCGCCCCCGCTCAGAAGACCCGCGACCAACCGAAAGCTCCGCCTTATTGACGTCATTAATTACCTATTTTATCGGCGACCTGATAAGAGCCATCCGAAGCTGCATATAAGCGGCTCGGTTATTCCACTCGGCACCAGTCGACGTGCAGCACACGACGACAACCGCGACGACGTCCGAAGACGAAGACGGATAACTGTGAGGGACTCGAAAGCGAGAGGAAAGCGTCCGACGAAGTGTCAAGGAAGGTTCGCGAGGCACTCGAAGGGAAACCGACGTGGGCACACGTCGAACTCTTTGTCAGCCTTTTCCGAAGTCTCGCCACGAATTCCGCTGGATTTGAGGACTCGGAACCGGAAGACGAGGTACCCGAAGCGACACCCAGCTCCGCACGAGGACAAGCGAAACGAGGAAGAGGAAGACCACGCAAAACCGGCTCGCCTTGGCCCCGGGTCCTTGGATTCTTTCGCGGAGGAAAGAGCGCTAACTCTTCGGGGGCAAAAGGCGATACTAAGATCGGTTCGCTTCCAGAGGAAGAGAGACCAATCAGACGGAAAGCGAGGCGAAAGCGAAGTCAGGCGAGGCGAAAACGGAGTCAAACCAAGAGGACCCCCCGAAGATATCACCCACGGCTGAGAAAGTCGCACGCGAGTGGTTGGACGGCTTTCGGCAAAGAAAGGCCGCAGCAATGGACGCTCTGAAGAACGATGTCAAGGTTCTTAAGGAAGAACTGCAAAAGCAAAAACGAATGAATGCATCACGGTTCGGATTACCCGAAGTGAAGCTTCCTTTGTTTGAAGGACGCTCGGATAAGAAGACATGGAGTGACTTTCTTGACGACTTGTACGAGTACGCAGCGGTGATGGGATTCGACAACGAACGTCTTTGTGGACTGATGCCCATCGCACTAAGAGGAGAAGCGCGCCTGTTTTATAACAAGCTAGGCAACGACGTGAAGGACGACTGGAGCAAGCTTGTAGACGGCATGGCCCTGGCGCTAAAGCGCGACGACGATACCATTTTGGAACAAGCGGAGCTCTCCAACAGGAAACAAGGTGTTGGAGAGACGGTCATTGACTTTGCGAAGGAAATCGGCCGCCTTGTAAACCGCGCTTTTCCGAAAGGCGTTATGATCAATGGAACGAAGCCACACACTGACGAATACCTTGAAGCGCAGAAGGTAAAGTACTTCATCAACGGTCTACGGCCATCTCTTAAGGAGGTGCTCCTACGGGACAAGCGTCCCGCGACACTCCAAGAGACGATAACGAAGGCTATTGACGAAGAACGCCTACAGGAAACCATTCGTAAGGATCGTGTAGTGAACGAGGCGACGGTTGCAGCCGTCCAGGCAGAGCAAACCGCGAAGGAACTTCGTGAAGAACTGGAAGACTTACGCGGAGATCTTCAACAGGTTGCCTTTGTCGCTGGAAACAACAACAACTTTCAGCGAGGACGCCAGTGGGAACCAAGGCGTGACCAGAGAACATTCCATAACAGCTCATACCCAAACAACTATGGACGTAATAACTATGACGCTCAGCGTTACCGAGGTCCAACGCCACCACCACGACGTTACGAGAATGGCGGTAATTACCAAAATTATCGGCGAGGACAGTACGGAGGCAACGGAAACTACCAACGAGGGCGTTACAACGGTAACGCAGGGCAATACCGACGCGTGCGCTTCGAACGAGACCAGCGAAGCCAATCACGACCGAGGGACTACAACCGAGGAAACCGTTTTGACGGGCAAAGAGGACGTTCCGGAGGATTCAACAACGAACGCGGTGGCTACTACAACGGTCGCGGGTCTAATCAACCGCGCGGCCAAGGACAACGGTTTAGCAACAGAGGAGGCTTTGTGAACGCTGTCCTGCCGCTAATGATGATACTCGCTCTAACTGGACCGTTCTTTGGCATCAATGCTCTCGAGGGACCGTACCAGGTTTGCCATCCGCAGGCACCAGCATACTACCTACGAATGCCAACGGAAAGCAACTGTACGCTGCTGTCCGAGGGAAAGTTTGAAAACGTCACGGTTGAAGTATACGTCCCGAAGACAGCTGCGAATGTAGTCAATGCATTTTCGTGTACGAATGTGACTACCAGCGCATGCGCCATTTCCATCTTTGGCATCATTACGGACGCGTACATAACGCCGCTCAAGAAGTATTCCGTACCGAGGGAAGCATGTCGCCATATGGTGCAGGACGCTTTGAACAAGACAGATGGCTCGTGGAAAGAAGCAGGAAACGGTATCTGGAGCACGACGAAGCATGGGTCTGCACCCAGGACGTTCTGGGGCGAAAAATGCGCCGAGGTCTGGAATCTCGTGGTCCAAAACGGGAGTGTCGGAACAACTGACGGAAAACATGTCATCTCCGACCTGGTACAACATATAGGATGCCCGCTGACGGCAGGATACTGCCGCGACGAACGAACGACGCTTATCTGGACACCGCCAAAAAACGAAGCGATGTGCCGCTACGAGCTTGCAGGCACATTCCAAGCAAGGAAAGCGAGGGACCACGTCTTACTAGACGATGTCCAAATTGCTTTCGTTGTGGCGACGAACCAGACGAAGGCCCATGACACTACCACAAGTTGCCTCCCAAGCGACGCTATAAAACTTGAGAACGGAGCGTACATGAGGATCCTGCAACAGCGAAATCGCAGAAGTATGGACTATGGACAACCATCGGATGACGATACTATTGAAGTCAGCCTTCTGCATAACCAACAGACGAAGAAAACCGCACTCCAGCAGTCCAAGAGCCGGGGAGGACAGCACTTCTACTTCCATTACAATGTTGCAAGGCCAACACGGGGCACAACGAAGGTACGTTCGACGCTCAAACACAAAAGCCGCGTGACGCCAACAACTCAGCGTGATGTGCCAGCAACTCGCAAAACGGTTCAGACAACACGCAGAGCGACGCCAACATTCCGCAAACCGACGCCGACAACACGCAAAATCGTGCCAGCATACCGGCCAACCACGCCAATAATTCGCACTGGCAGAGCAACGACGCTTCGGCTGCCAAGCACGCCGAGGCGAACTTGGCATCCCGTGTACACAACCCAACGATGGAAGCTTGTGCCGACTGAACCAAGGCTAACGGCAAAGCCTACTCAACCACCACCGTTCAGACGGACATTACATAGCCAGCGTTTTACCCGTGACCGACCGTCTTCGGCAAGTGTACCAGTACAACCTCAAGCCGAAACCAATTCGATGCGTGATCTGAAAGCGAGACTACAGTTCCTGGCTGAAGAGCTCCAGCGTGAAAGCAGCGCTAACTTCCGAAGACTGTGGAAACAGGTGTGCCACCTAAACAACGAAGAAATCCACACTTCGAAAACACTGGTTGGGCTAGACGCGACGGCCGGAGCACGTAAAATCCTTGGACGAACTGATGTCTCAGCCACCGTAGCCGGCCAGGTGTTAGCCATCAGACCATGCACCGTTGTTACGCCCGAAAAAATTTACTGGACGCGTAAGGTTAACAACACATGCTTTGCTGACGTACCTATAGAAGCCCGTGGACGAAGATGGTTCATTAGCGAGGGATCGAACGACTTAATGACTCAGTCACGCGAAGTACCGTGCGACAGGACATCGCCGTCGGTTTTCAGAGACGTTGACGGAAGTTGGAGGAATCACAACGGCCAATCGGTGCACGTCACATCTGTCGAGCACACGCTGCGCTTCCCCGGACATTACCGAAGTTTCACGTTAAACGCACCATCGCTCTTTAATTCCGATCTTGCAAAGGCAGAGGCTAGCATTACGATGCTATCCTCATACGTTGACCGGCTTAATAGGATGGAGAAGACCCTCGAAAAGATGCAAAACTACGCTGCCGGCCAGAACGAAGCAACTCTCGTACACAACGCTGTTGATGCCGCGAACATTACGGTACACGCTGTGGAGGACGGCATCAAGCGCATTCACTTGCCTTGGTCGTTCGACCGTTTGTTCCAACAATGGTACCATTACGTGACCGCCGTTATAACAGTCTGTATCGTCATTGGCTTGGCCGTGGCTTGCTGCTATGCGGCACCGTGGTGGATGCCATGCATACAGGCTTTGCTTCGAAGAAGAAGGTCGCGACGACGCCGCAACCGACGCCCGATGGTCAACGCGATTGCTGACGACTACAACGAACAACCGATCCTTGCTAGCAATACTCAAAGTGGTAAACTAACGCGATACTACCCACAATGTTACGGTGTTTTCTCCACTGACGCAACCCATTTCACCAAGGCAGATGAAGGTGCGGGTTTACATCCGCAACCATCCGTTCGATGCTCTTGTCGACAGCGGCAGTTCGATTACTTTTTGCCGAGATTCTGTGGCAAGGACTATCGGATTGCCACTGAGAAAAAACAAGCTGCGACCTGCCGTAGCAGCGAACGGCTCAAGAATCAATTTTCTGGGGACGCTGAGGACGAACATCGCTTACGGAGAGACGTCGCTTGACTTTACCATGAAAGTGTCTCCCGACAGCGATTGCCCTGCACCAGTCGTGCTTGGTATGGACTTCATTCGACAGATCCCTGAAGGCAAAAGGAAGGTTTGCATTGACCTGGACACTAACACGGTATCGCTCGGTGACGAAGAACTGAAGCTGCTTAGTTGCGCTGTTGAGGAAGAGCCGGAACCTATTACGGTACACGCGAGCGAAACTATTGTAATCCCTCCGCGATCGGACAACGTCATCAAAGGCACCGTGAAGAACGCAACACCGGAAGCAGGAAAGGTGTACACTACCAAACGATGGCCAAACGCATACAAATACTTGATGGTCGGCTACGTTTTGGCAACTGTTGCTCAAGGAGGATGCTTTCCGCTCCGCGTGATGAATCCTGGCAACGCACCAATAAAAATCTACAAAGGATCGACGCTCGCCGAACTAGAACTCGTAACGAACGTGACCCAACCTGTACACACAGTTGCGGCAGCAACTGGTGAGTGCTCGCCGACAGCGGACTACATTCCACCAGAGGCCAATTGGGCGGATAAGATACCTGACAAGATGCCGCCGCTTGAAGAACAGTTGGCGAAGAAGCTGGACCTCAGCAAATCAATCCTGACGCCTGCCGGCAAAACACAACTCCGATGGATTATCCGGAAGCTTCACCAAGCGTTTGCCGCAGAGGATGGTCTGATCGGGAAGTACAACGGATCTTACCGCCACCGGATCGATCTGGTCGCAGGAAGCAAACCCTTCCAGCTTCGACCATACCGAACTCCGCTGGCACTTCGTGAAGAAATCGAACGTCAAGTGAAAGACATGCTGAAGCAAAGAATCATCAAGCCGAGCAACTCTCCGTTTTGCTCACCCGTGGTATTAGTAAAAAAGGCTTCCGGGGCATGGCGTTTTGCAGTGGACTATAGACGGCTGAACAGCATCACGGTGAAGGAAACGGCTACTCTTCCGAGGATTGATGACATCATCGACTTGGTTGCCGGACACAAGTACTACTCCAGTTTCGACTTGATGTCCGGATTTCACCAGATTCCCGTGCACCCAGAGCACACACAGTACACTGCATTCGCCACGCACCTGGGGCTCTTCGAGTTCCTGCAGTTGCCGTTTGGAGTCTGCAATGGACCTGCAAGCTTCCAGCGCGTGATGGAATCCTTGCGACGAGAGATGTCCGCAACCGTGCTGATTTACCTGGACGACATCGTGGTCAGCAGCGACACAGAGGAAAAGCATTTGAAGGACATCGAAGAATTTCTTCGTGTGATCATTAAGTATAACATGAAACTTCGCTTGGACAAGTGTACGCTTGGTTCTGACGAGATAAAATACCTGGGCTTTCTCGTGTCTCAAAAAGGCGTAAGACCAGATCCAGGCAACATCATCAACGTGAAGTCGATCAAACAACCGAAGACGATCACCGAGCTAAGGTCATTCATAGGCGCAGCGAGCTACTACCGAAGATTTATCCAAAACTTCGCAGGAATAATGCAGCCGCTGTACGCCTTGACGAAGAAAGATGCTTCCGTGACACTCTGGAAAGAGGAGCACACGAAGGCGTTTGAGACCATCAAAGAGAAGCTGACGACCGCACCAGTACTCGTGGCACCAAGACTGGGACGGCCGTTTGTGATTGAAACCGATGCCAGCGCCACGGCTATCGCCGCTTGTCTGATGCAAAAGGATCCGAAAGACGGAGAACTGCATCCTGTAGCGTATGCCTCAAGGCTGCTAAACAAGCACGAAGCACGGTACCCGTCCGTTGAACTTGAGGCGTTGGCGGTTGTCTTCGCATTACAGGAATATGCCGCGTAAATCATTGGATCAGGACAAACCCTCGTGCGCACAGACAACTCCGCACTTGCGTCTCTGGTCAGCAAGACTGATTTGACACCGCGACTCACGAAGTACAAGATGTCCATTCAGTCGTACGACGTCAAGATCGAGCACCGACCGGGCAAGACAAACACGTTTTGTGACTTTCTAAGTCGCTACCCAGGCGAGAGTGTTAGCGCCGTCACCAGAGCACAAACGGCTGCACAGCAAAAGGACGATGATCGTCTGACAGCAGAGGAAGTCCGAAAGGAGCAGAAGATGTTGCCCGAATACCGGAAGCTCTACGATGCCATCAAGCACAAGAAGCTACCAGGTGAGGAGACCGAACGACGACGACTCCTGGCGGAAGTTGGAAACTACATCGTGCACAACGACATCCTGCACTACACCGCAGACGACGATGACGATGTGCGACGTATTGTCGTGCCATACAGCTTAAGGCAGCAGCTGATCAAGAAGTTTCACGAGGACCCGCTGATCGGAGGACACCTCGGGATGGGAAAAACCCGCGAACGACTGATGCAGCGTTTTTACTGGCCAAACATGCGGGACGACATCGACCAGACCGTCAAACAATGCGACGTCTGCCAGAAGAGGAAGTCACCACCCGCGGTGCTCTCCAAGGAGCCGATCCACATGATCCCGGTCGCGAAGCATCCATTCGACCGTGTTCATGCGGATGTTCTTTGCGGATTTCCGGAGACGGAGCGACAGAACAAGGTCGTGCTCGTGGTCATAGACAGCTTTTCGAAGTGGCTGATCACGGTCGAACTGCCAAACCAGAAGGCCAGCGTCATCAGCGACGCTTTTGTAAGACACGTGATCTGCCAGCACTCTGTCCCACGGACAGTTGTCACGGACCAAGGACGAAACTTTGTCGGAAAGATATTCACCGACCTCGCGAAGCTGTACAACTTCGCTCATGTGCAGACGACGGCGTACCATCAGCAAGCGAACGGGATGGTCGAACGGCAGAACCACACCATAGCCAATATGGTGTCCGCGTACGTGGACAAGGAAGGGAAGCAGTGGGACCGTTATCTAGCGCTCGTAACTTTTGCCTACAACACTGCTGTGCAGGCAAGTACGAAGCAGTCCCCATTTTACCTTCTCCGAATGAGAGAAGCAACCCTTCCGACAGATCTCGCAATGCGCATCGAACCGCGCAACTTGTATGAGACCACCACGCTTTACGCACAAGAGATGTCTGAAGCGATCCGAAACGCTTGGATGACCGCCGCCGAGACGATGAGAGATGCGCAGTCGAAGCAGAAGACGTACGCCGACGGACAGAGGAAGACGGCAGAACACCAGATCCAGCCAACTGACCTCGTGCTGATCTATCGGGACCAGCCAAATCCGAAGGAGTGCAGAAAGCTCACCACTAGATGGGACGGGCCTTATCGCGTACTCCGCGTGGAGAGGCCCAACGTGGTAGTACGTCAACTGTCCGAAGATGCGAGACCGAAGAAAGTGCATCTTGACAAAGTCAAGTTGTACAACGAGGCAACGACGCTACCGTTACGCGCGATGGACGATCCAGCAGAAGGCGCACATGATGACGATGGTCTTAGCGATGAGGGAGCAAGCATCGGAAGTGACCGAGACGAGACGCCGAACCAGGACACCGAAGACACCAGCTAGACGATGGAACCCCACTTCGAACGAACAAGCACACAATGGACACCATTTGTAGGCCTCAACTCCATTTTAGTTACCCCACTCATTGAACTGTTGTTCTTTGAACCCATCGTTCAAAATTAGCGGTCAGAGGCGACCGCACACCCGAGGGGAGGCGTGTAGTGGCCCCGCAAGGGTTAGGATACGGTACGACGGTAGTACGTCAACTCAAAATACACTCTACATTGTGCTTGTTATCTTATCAGTTATGTGTTGTAGTTGTAGTCTCTAGTATTGTGAATAAATAGGGGCCGATTCTCCTCAGAATCGGGTTCCCGTCAACTGGCAATTCGGTGTCTGGCGAAGCGTTCTCTGAGGATGACCAACGTTAGGAAGAGCAAGAAGAGTTCCGAGAGTTCTGAGGCTCCGCTTCATTACAGGTTTAGTCTAGGCCTTGACTGAATTGCGCAGTTTAGGCTCAACAATGATCACGTACATAGTGATCTTGGGCAACCTGAACTCCTGCGTGAATCCCTGGATCTACATCCTCTTCAACTGCAAGTTCAGGAATTTCTCCGCGAAGACCGCGCAGTGCGAGAAAGGCGTTAAGATAACGGTTAGAGATTGCCCTTTTCGGATGCTAATAGAAAAACATGTCGTTTCAGAGTGAGCCGGTGAACCGATGCCTGGCGAAGACCAGCTCGAAGATGACACGAAGCTCCTCGACAACGTCGCTTGTCCAACAGACCGTTCAACTGGCGTGACGTACACTAGGACGAGTACTAAAGCTAATTAACGCGTTCACAAGAATCGCCATTGTATAAAACGATGATTTAAGCGGATTAAAACTTTCAACACAACGAGCGCATGTGCATACTTGCCACTAAAGGGATTCAGTGTAACTATGGCTAGCGCCTTGGTGAATCCTTATACACTAAAGCGCTGGTGTCTGTCCGTCCGCCAAAAAGTTTTCGGTATCCGGTATTGTTTGGTATCATGTGATAGCCCCTGTAGAGTTGAGTAAAACCCCCAAATTATAGGTTGATCGGACATGTATGAAAAAAGTTATGACCTGTCAAAGTTTATGCTTACCAATGCTTACATGCTATAGCGGGCCCGCTATACCATGCTTCCCATAGCGGTCAAGAAGGCAACGCTTCAACTGATTTGCGGTCCTAGGGGGTTTTCCTGCATGGGGAATCCGAAAATATCGTTCATTTTTGTATAGGGGGTACTTAGGGGGGACTTAGGGGGCAGGTTCATGCTTACATGCTATAGCGGGCCCGCTAT
>JNEY01000763.1:35321-51097 GCA_020875895.1 Aphelenchus avenae
GGGGGGGGGGTCATCGTACCATTGCCAGATTCCCTACAGATCTCGCGAGGGAGTGAACGGCAACTGTCGTGAACACTGCGAGTTCACGAGGTGCTTTCGAATCTTCACCCATTCCCGCGACGGTTCTCTTCTCAGCTTTACACTACGGGTGACCTTGAGCGCGCTAGCGCTGCCTGCCACCGACCGTCGCGCCACCTCGTTCAAACCGCTTGGCGCCAACTACCTCCTCCCGCCCGTCTGCAAGGACCGCGTGCGGCCGTCGCCACCACTATAAAAGCCTGCGGTTTCGCCACTTCATCATCAGTCCGCGGGGAGTGACCCGGTGGCATAACGCATCATCCTTGCGAGCCACTGGGGAGCAAACCGTGGCTGCCATAACGCTACATCCAGCGAGGCAGCCAGGACAAGGACCCAACCTTTATCTTTCTTCATGTTTTAACGTGTATTTCATGCATTTGCCCTTCTAACTGCTTGTCTTTTAGTTGGGTTTTTTCTCGACACAAATAAAGTGCAGCTTTTATTGAAGCGACAACGAGGAGCACAACAACGGAACGAGTACTAAACCTAGCGGCCTCGTAGGACCCGGAAGTGAAGCGCTAGTCTAGAATAGCACGCTATCCCTTGCGTCAAAGGGCTGTGAAGAATAGGGACCCTGATCAAGTCGCTGTTTTCCACAGCAACCGGCTAATCACCAGATGATGGCCTAATCGGGTTTAGGGGCCGATGTTCTTTTCTTTTCAAGTTAGTGTTCTTTTCAAGTACCCCCCCCCCCCCCGTCGCCCATACTTCTGCGCTGGACTACTCGAGATTAGTGCCGGTCTCGAGAACGGAAACGAAACGTAAGGAAAAATGAAAGTAATGTCACTTTATCGCGTTTTAAACTCACACAGCTCTAGACCGTAGCGCAGCTTATACGCGTGAAGCGACTTGTCGCCAAACGCAATGCACTCCCAGCCAAGCAGACTGCGATCATGCTGCAAACAGTGAGTGTAGATCGGTTAGCGCACGGCACGTCAGCGTGATCCCTTGCATGTTGCGATAAGCGGCCCACGACTATCCATCGAATTTGGAACTCACACTTTCAGCAGCAAGCATTGCAAATTAACGACAGTGAGCGAAGCGCACTGCATAGACGCCCACTCGTTCATCACTACCTGACTAACAGCGCGAGTCAGTCACAGAACGAGAAGCATACAGATGCAAGTGTAGGCTGCTTGTTGGCGCACCTGCTGAATCCCTAGCTGAAACATGTATAAAACCGGAAGGATAGCTGGAACACACATCCAACCAAAAGGATTTCAGTCGACGAACAGGGACCCTTTTGACATGAAACTTCTAATCTCGCTTGTCTTTGTTTCGCTGGCCTTTTGCGTTATCGGTGCAGCGCCTGGCAAGGTTCGTTTTCTTTAAACTTTACTCTCTATCTGCAATCGATTAATGTATTTACTTCAGGCAAGCGAGTCACCGCTATCAAGCGACGGGGGCTCGCAGGAGACGGAACCGAAGTCCGAATGCAAAGACACGCTCGCCTCGTGGAAGTGCGGCTCGCTGAAAATCCATCAGGTCTGCACTGAGGCTCAGCATTTGAAGTTCGTGCAAGAAAAGTGCGCTAAGACCTGCGGCTTCTGCCAGTGATTTCAGACCCGTGGATTCGAGCGGATTTAACTGTTGAATAAATGCATGCAGCCAGTCTTTTTTGACATGTTTGCCCTTACGAATTTTGACCACTGCAACCGGCTTTAATCAGCTTTTTTTGGCCGGTCCGATAAAGGCCATGAATACCATGCATCGCGAGTGACGTCCTGGTAAGGCGCTAGTGCCACGCATAACCATTCCATATTTCCGCACGGTAACCAGCAAACCGTCACCGACAGGGACAACGCTAGTCCTTTATTATTCCGTATGAACGAGCTCAAGCAGGTGGCAGCCATAGAGAATGTCTGTAGGCTTTCCGGATGGCTGGCCTAGCAATGGTGATGGATGTGGTAGGGGTTATCGTAGTGGCTGAACGGTCGTGGCGTAGTGGTAGAACGGCGACGTTTTAAGCTACGTTTGAAACGATTCATGGTGTTCCATCGAGCGTCATAAAAGCGTCATGCGGAGTCTCTTTGCTTGACGCGAGGGGTGGGGTTCAGTAATTCGGTGAGCTTTAGGCAGGGGAAGCGGTTCCTTTGGGAGCATGGACACTGCTGCATATTTGGTGGGCATTTGAAGGGCGAAGGGAAATATAGGCTCACCCAGCACAGGTTTGGTTACGTCCGGCTATTTTTACTTGATCCTAGTGTGTTTACTTATGCTTCGAAACCTGCCTTGCGTCATGTGCTGACGTTTACCCCCCCCCCCCACGAAAATAGCATTGTCACGAGACGGGCGTTTTCTGAAGGCTGATTGTTGAAAGGAAATTGTTGAAAAATCCATTCATCCTATCATCCGCAACATCACAAATTGTGCGAGCGAAAAAAATCCGTTCAGAAATCCATCTCTTCTATGAGATCCTCCTGCGACGCTACGTTCGTAGAGCTTTATCCGCTGCCTTCGAGTCTCATGCAGGCATGTGCGTTGACGTCGGTCTCACTCTCGACACGCGTCCGGTGATGGAGGAGTGGATTTCCTGCCGTACAGTCTTGGTCATTGTGAGGCAGATGATGGCCGGCATTCCTAGAAGTACTACGTATTCGGATTTAAACAAGACAGATGAATGTACTTTTGACTAAGGAGTAGGTAGAGTATGCAGAACTGAAAAGTACGGAGGCAATTACCGTGCGAGCAGATCCACGTGTAGGTCCCGACGTAGAGCGCTACGGGAGGCAGATTCGGGACGAAGGGAATGACGAGGTACATGCCGGACGCGATCGAAGTGCACGAGCAGATCATCAGCACTTGGATGCAGGACTGAACATGCGTTGTTACCGAGGCTCAGTGGAAGATGGTCAACGGTCGCATGCACCTCCAGAGCGTATTTACAGAGTTATCAGCCACGTTTTCGCTCACATTCACGCTTACTAGCAGCATGGCAGCCCGTAACGAGCCGCTCCAGAGAAGCATCAAAAGAGCTAGAAGGGCACCATGTATGGGGTTTCACTACGTAAAGTTCGTAGCCCATATCTAAATTCGTCTGCCGACTGCAACAAACTGCCTCGGCCGCCGCCGAGGACGGCGCCTGTCTATAGGTCCAGGTTCACTTCAGTGGCTGCTGGCTGACCTTCCACTGCGCCGAGGACATCGATCGCGAGACAGTTCGTCTCCTACGTAGCATTATGGTGACGAAGGCTGCATAGAGGCCCACAAGTCCGAATAAGACGAACGTGTCGTGGATGTGATGTGCTCGTTCTGGTACTAAAATGCAAGTTGAGCATAAAGGTTGGCACGCGTATCGCGCGTTATGGCCGTGCCGAACCTGGTACGGTCCGTAGTATGGGACGGCACGGTCAGTCCAGTGCGGAGTACATACGGCTTCGGGATTCCTATATTCGTAACAGTACCGTACCGTGCTACGGGCCGTTCCGAACGCCGTACTGCTTTGGTGTGGTAAGAAAGGTGCAGTACCATGGTACGGCTTGGGTTTCTCTATTTTGTTTCCGTGCCATGTTACACCCCTGCCATATTTTCTGCCGTACTGGCAGGGTACGGAGTACGGTACGGCGAGGTCGGTACGGTAAGGAGTGGTGGTACGGCTACCGCGTGCCGACTCATAGTTGAGCGAAGCAAGTTCTTTGTTAAAGAACGTTCATGTCTCAACGACTTACGTGTCCTTCCACGTCGTCAACGTATCCCACATATCGGTAATGTCGGAATACGTTTTTCCTTCTGCTAACCATCCTCCTTATTGCTACCGCGCTAAGCAGGAAGAGAGGACGGCATAAAGTGGATGTATAAGACTCGGGAAATCCCTTCCGATAGTGCAGGCTGGCCAATGAGTCGACTAAGGCGAACGCAACGTACAAAGCGCGACGCGCACTGACGGGCGTACTTTGATTCATGCGGGGTCGACGTAAGCTGTACAACTAGGAGCCGAAGTTGTTTTATTGGCACGACGGACGAAGTTTGAGGCGCTCAAAAAAGTCGGCATTCACCGAATTCGAAGTGCGATTTTACGATCACTGAGACAAGTAAGCCACAAGCTCATTTTTCGCAAGCGAATGAATCGACTAGTTGCCGATTATTACCGTCAACACGAGCATTTGATGCTCCCTTGTGCTGTAGATGTCGTAGAGTGGAATACGCTACGCAAAGTGCGGATTTTGAGACTTTGGAACGCACCTGAACGCCCGAATTTCATTCGCTTCTACATAAGGATGGGTGTGATGACCTACCTCACTCACCCCTTCCGTAGAGACCCCGAACTTTCCTTATTCTCAACCCCCCCCCCCCCTCCCGCCTGGACCCGAAAGGCCAAACCCGACCGAAAATTCGGTCTACTTTTAAACCGGATTAAAAACCGAAATCACACTGAAAACACATCACATCACCGAAGGGCCACCACTATGTCTGCAAGGGTAATTGATTCCGGCTCCGGTCCCACAGCAAAACCGCGAACACTGTCTTTACTGTTAAATATTCCAATGTTTGGAGCAACATTTTTTATTGGTTCGCTAAATGGTTACATGGTAAAAGGTACAAGTGAATTCCGGCCAATACGTCCTGTGGGTTTAATGGGGGTACATAACAATGTCTTCGATAGAGTAATAGTGGGAGATGGTTCTCTTTTTCGACCATCCAAACCCCCAGTAATCGTCATCATTCTCCTCATAGTGCAGTTCAGGCAGGCCACCATTCGAAGGGTAAATAACAATGTCTTCGAAAGAGTAATAGCGGGAGATGACGACCCCGCCAGACCGGAACTCATACTGCTTTCGCAGATCATTAACGAATGATTGCGTCGCTGAGCGGTCTCGTTCCATGTGCTCGCGGAGCTCGCCCGGTTCGCATTTGAAGTGCTCGCAAAGGACGGTCAGCAGTTGCTTCTTTCCTGCCTCTCGCCGTCTTTCTTCCTCCTCCTTTTTGGCGGCCGCTTCTTCCTCTTTTCTCTTTCTTTCTTCTTCTTTCTCGCGTTCTCTAAACCGATCTGTTCTTGTTGGTAAGTCACGCTTTTTTCCTGGCGTTTCACTGTCCATTAGAAATCGGGATTTACCCCCCGTACCGTGTGCCGTACCGTACTGGACACCCCGTACCGTATGCCGTACCGTACTGGACCTCCCGTACCGTATGCCGTACCCGTGAAATACACGTACGGTACATGTAGGGCCCGTATTACGGTACGGGTCCCGATCTCTACTGTCCATGTCCGCTCTATCTAAGAGATTAATTTGCCGGGATGGGATTGGATTAAACTATGGGATTAAAGCAAACAGTTAGAACGTTCAAATCGGAGAGCCTAAGACCTATAGCTGTAAAAACTGTTTGCAAACATTAAGATATCAAGATCAAAGCAGCTGGCAGTGTCGTTCTAAAGGACGTGGCGGGATCAGTTAAGATGGGGCGTGGGTCATTTCACCCCTTCAAATGGGGAGGGGGGTTAAAGAGGTGACTTTGGTACCCCCTTACTGCAGAAAGTAGCCGCTATCTCCAATCGGATTCGACCCTCCCCCTTTTAGAAACATAGCACCAAAGTAGCTAAAGTTTCTTAAAACTAGATCTAAGTACAGGCATTTTTTAGACTCAAGCCCTTACTTAGCAGCCTTGGCATCCGCAGCCGACTTGAAGATCTCCTTGATCGTCTCCTGTTCCTCGTTCGTCAGCGATCCGAATCCGTCAAAGCTGAAACTCGCAGCTGATTAGCTTTGTCTACTTTTTTGGGTTACCTTTCAACCGCAGTCCAATTCTGGTCCTCCATGTTCGCGAAACACTGCGGGTGATACACGGTGAGAATGTGGGTAAGTTGTAGAGAGCCTGCGGGGAGCGTTTCCGCACACTTTGCACAGTCTTCGCTGTCTGCGTCCTTGCGCTCCACTCTTGGCACGGGGCCTCGGCCTAGACGCATACGATTTAGAGTTGTATTCTAGCGTTACCGGAGTAGTACTATGCCTCCAAAGGAGAAAGTCGTCAGTTCAGATTGGCGGGTCACTTTCATTGGTAACGGCGGCAAGTGCGGCGCGAGCCCGGCCTGAGGAGGGGATGGGGGGATAGTAAGGGGACCCTAACCTATTTTTCGGGGTGGGCCTTGGGCCGACGCCGGAAAATGTCTCGGTCCCCCCTTTGGTACTTTTTCGACATGCTGGGTTTTTGCCCTTTTAATGGCATTAAAGTGCTATTTAAGCGTATTCCAACCAGAAATAGCGCGCCTCAGGCGAGGCTAGCGCGAGTCTTGTGAATAAGAGGCAAAAACCCGTCAAGAGATTGGCGAAGCCCTCCCCGCCCGTCTCGCCGCCCTTGAACGGGGAGGGGGCACCAAGGACTAAAGACCCGGGTCAATCCCCCCCCCCGTAAGAAGGGAAGTTTCAGCGGAAAAAGTCCTCTAGTGGGGGTAGTCCCACCCCTTTGACCCCACCCTTAGAAGTATGGAAGTGGTGCCCCTCCCTAAATCTGAACTGACCCACTTTTAGAGGAACAGTACCGGAAATGCTTGACAAAAAAGTCAATGTGTAAGTCAATTTGCAGGTCCTACCGTAGCGGAAGTGCTCGCGGAGCTTCTTCTTGTCCTCCTCCGTCAGTTTCCAAAAGCCGCCAAAGGCCCGTGCGCAGTCCTTCGTGGTAAACTGGTGGTTCTTCTTCCAGAAACAAACGAAGTGGTGCCTAAAATCTAACGTGGTTTGCTAAAAGGGACAGCTCCTACCATTCCGTATTCTTTCCGTATTCGTTATTCACCACTTCTGCCAGCCGAAGAGTGTTCTAAATCAGTGTTCTACGGTGTGTCAGTTCTTCGAAGATACCTTTTCAATAACGTTCCGACATGTTCTGCACTGCGATCTTCCGGATTTGGCGTATTCTAAAAGCATTCCAAGCGTAATTGTAGTGCCAACGTTGAAGTCTGGAGAATTGTAAGTGCAATAAGGTTCCTTAGAGTCGCTTAGGCTCATTCAGCTTTCACCTTGAGCGTCTCGGCAATGAAATTTTAAAGATTTTAGACCTCTAGGTCACTTTCAAACCGAATTATTTAGCTTTGAAAAGGTGCTCATCCCGTTGGTTTATAAAGAATTTAAACTATAAATATAAAAGGTAGAACAAAGCTTTTAGATAACAGTTTTACTAACAAACCTGCCAAGTAGTTCTCGTCCCGGGACATTTCGTCGAAAAGTATCCTTCACGAAAGAACGTGCACTAAAAATGTACACTCAATTCCCTTAAATTATGCAAGAAAACGCAATGATAATCTCTTTCGCAACAAGTACATTGTGGCTCTTAACAAAAACGACGCCAATAACGCAGCCATTGAGGTCCGGTCAATATTTCGAAAACAGCCGCGGAATAGCAGCGATCGGACGAAAGAGCGTAGACGCCAGAGAGTGCGCTTTGGAGAGTGCGTTTTTCAGAGAGTGCGTCTTTTGAGAGTGCGCTTTGGAGAGTGCGTCCGTTTAGAGTGCTCTTTGGAGAGTGCGCTTTGGAAAGAGCCAGTTTTAGAGTGCATCTCTCTAGAGTGCGCTTTGGAGAGTGCGTCCGCTGAGAGTGCTCTTTGAAGAGTGCTCTTTGGAGAGTGCGCTTTGGAGACTGCGCTTCGGAGAGTGCGTCTCTCGAGAGTGTGGCTTTCCAGAGAACGGATTTGTAAAAGTGTAATCCTTGGTCCAGTGTCCAGCAAGCTTCGCACATGGGAATATCGGTTTCTTCTTCCTCCACATCTCTGCGTAGGGGGTAGAAACCGAAGCGTGCGGACCTACTGAGCTAGACATGGTAAAACTGGGCAATGCCAGCACAGATTTAACATGCTTGGCTATTTTCACTTGAAACCAGTTCGTTTACATCTTCTAGTCGTTGGCACAAACTGGCGTTTTCTACCGACTGTATTTGTGCTGGAGAGAGAATTGCTGAATTCTATTCATTCTGTATCGTGTGAGTGAAAGTTACTCCCGTAGAAAAGATCGACTTTCCCGGAAATCTTCAGAAATGCATCTCTTCCTCGTCATCCACCGGCTTGGCTACGCTTGTGGAGCTCTGATCCGTTGCCTTCGAGTCCCGGGCGGGCATATGTGTTGACGTCGGTCCCACTCTCGACACGCGTCCGGTGATGGACGAGTGGATTTCCTGTCGTATAGTCTTGTTCATTGTCAGGCAGATAATGGCCGGCATTCCTAGAATTCCGACGTATTCGCATGTTACACAAGAGACTTGAACGACCTTTTGGCTATGAAGAGTACACAGGAACTGAAAAGTACCGAAACACGTACCATGCGAGCAGATCCACGTGTAGGTCCCGGCGTAGAGCGCTACAGGAGGCAGGTTCGGGACGAAGGGAATGACGAGGTACATCCCGGACGCGATCGAGGTGCACGAGCAGATCATCAGCACTTGGATGCAGGACTGAACGCTCATAACGTTAACGGAGGTTATTGGCGATCCAGGCGCTATTTTGGGGGGCTTACTGGGGACGGGAGGGGGGGGGGGGTTTCAAGTAAGCCGAGAAAGCTGAATACAACGGTCGTAAGCTAGCCCACGTACTGAATGCTTTTTTTGGTCGGACTCATTCCAGTAGCCACGGACTACTGTCTACTAGCCGACCCACAACAGTCAGGCCGGATTCTTACGTTTGTGCCAGGGAGTATCAAAATAGTTTTAAATATTCCGAATCGAATTAAGATATTAAAACCAGAAAATATCGTACTTCAAAGCCAGCTCGAAAACACCGGAATTTCCATAGTTCAATCTCTATGTGGCCTCCTTTTCCGCATATGGGAACTACATCTTTACAGGCTGCGAACTAAAACCATCGAAATCTTGCCCGGAATCACGCACACTGCATGAAAAATTTACCTTCCACTGCGACGAAGACATCGTTCGTGACGCAGTTCGCCTTCGGCGTAGCATTATGGTCACGAAGGCCGCATAAAGGCCCACAAGCCCAAAGAAAACGAACGTGTTGTGGACGTGATGGTGCTCATTCTGGTACTAAAACAGAAGATGAGTACAAAGGTCTGCATCCGTACCCTACTGGTACAGTACGGTTCCGCTGGGCCAGTCAAGTACCGAGTGCGGTACGGCTTCGGTTTCCTAGGTTATACACGTACCGCACCATATTACGACCCGTACCGTACTGGTAAGGTACGGAGTACGGTACGGGGAGATCAGTAGGATACGGAGTAACAGGTATGGCTGCCAGGTTCCGACCTTGTCGGGCGAGAACGCAGTCCGTTTTGAAACGTCCTAGTGTTTCACAAACGCCGACTTACGTGCCCGTCTACGTCGTCGACGTATCCCACATGAGGGTTGATGACCATCGTCGTGAGCAGCGACGTGTATAAGATTGGCGTAGTAAAGAAGATCGCATAGCACACATGTACGACAGTAAGGGACAGCCAGACGAACGTCCGGTATCCCTTGAACAACGCTTCAGCGAGCGCCGGATTGGACATTTCCAGGCAGCGATTTAAGGCCAGCGTGACGCTTGCCTCACTGGCGCATACCCATAGACCTGAACAAATGAGCTTAGGTAACTGAAGCTGAAGTCGTGCGCAGGAAATATTGCTTGGATTTTTGTTTAAAATTTCACGGGCCAGACGATCTCGTAAACGACCTACCCATACTAACGCTAGCCGAGATGTAGACAAGTGTCGGACTGGAGCAGAACACTGCGCCCGTTACGGACATGATTCCGTACGGCGCCGACACCGTCATCAGCATGACGACGTCCGCTACGCCGATGAAGAGCATGATCTTGTACGCAGGCTTCTGCAGGTGGCGACGGAAGATCATCAAGCAGGGCAGGTACATGGCCTTAAAAGAGTCGTATGTGCGTTTGGCGGTTAGTCGACATACCGAGAAGCTTGTCGCCATCAGCACCATGAGGAGGCCGAGTCCTTGGTGCTTCCTCGCGTCGATCGGTATCGAGTCGACATCGTAGGACGAGCAATTGTAGTACAGATCGTACTCGGCATGATTGAATAAATACAACCAGAGGCCCATGACGGTTCTGCAACTGAGTAAAAAAGGATGTTTCGTACAAATATGTATGCTAAGGAACGGAAAATCGTTAGCGCGGTTACGGCCGTGCTAAAAGCCATGGCGCTAATCGTTTTCGTCCCTATATGTCACCTCAAACTAAAGGAGCTCTTCTCGGCCCTTTCACAAACAAGCATGCATAGCGGGCTGAGCACCAGTCCAGCAAACAGTTGCCACCGATATCTTTGAGCTTCAGAGGTAACGAATACTTGACACCCTACATTTTCTAACACAGCCCATTCGAGCCCATCTAAGTAATCGTCGTCACGAAAAGCTAAGTTTTGCAGGGGTACGATCCCGACAAACGTTCAACATCCCGAAAATTAAGGGTAGGCAGGTGGGGTGCCGTTCGTTATCCGTTACGTTACGACCCCCTCCGTTACGTTAGCCGTTACGTTACGTCACCCCCCGTTACGTTAGCCGTTACGTTACGTTATAACGGCCGTTATTCAAACCGTTAAAATCCAGATTTTTTTGGCAGTTTTTCGTCATTTTCTTTCGTTCTTTCGATGAAACATGCACTGACATAACATAACACATAACATATACTAGTGTTTGAGCCATATTAGGTGTCATCATCGCTACTTTTCAATGATTTTATGAGAACATATGAGACACAAATTGTTACAGTTGTCTAAAAATTGTCAAAAATGTCCCAAAAATGGCCGATTTTTCGCAAAATAACGTAACGGATAACGGTGCCGTTATTGGGGTACCCCCGTTGCGTTAGCCGTTACGTTACGACACCCCCCGTTACGTTAGCCGTTACGTTTTTAACGTAACGGATAACGTAACGTAACGGATAACGTAACGGTTGCCTACCCTTACCGAAAATGACCATATAGAATGCGGCTAACCATTGGTATCTCTCTGGCTTTATACTAAGTGCGTCCACTGTGGACCGCGTCATTTATAGCTGAATAAGCATGTGACTTGTTAGTAATATCAGAAGATGTTCGTAGTTCCGCTTCCGTCGACCTCATTGCTAAGACGCTAAGCAGGCAAAGGAAGGAAAAAGATGGATGAATGAGACACGGGTAATCCCTTCCGATATCGCAAGCTAGACAAGTGACTCAACTAGGACGAATGCAATACATGCAGGCAAGGCGAACTGACGTCAAGCGTACTCTGGTTCATGAACGATCTATAGAACCTGTGCGACTAGGAGTCGTAGCCGTTTCGCAGGCAAAACAGAAGAAGTATGCTGCGCTAAAGGTGCTACATTGATGACACATCTATCACGTTTCATAGACGTACCATATGCATATGCTGATTGCTAATACACAGTTGGATCCGTAAGTAGACGCTAGAGATCGGCGCTGGGACCCCGTGCCAAACCCGTACCCGTGGTGACCCCACCCGTGCCGTACCCCGTACCCGTGGTGGGTAAAAAATTGGCAAGCCGTATACACTAACACGGCATATAACACGGCCCGTAGTACGGCTTGGCCCGTGTAATACGGCTTTTTTCGAGGCCGTGCCGTATTATACGGGTACGGGTACGGGTTTGGCCCGTACCTTGGTACGGGCGCCGAACTCTAGTAGACGCTTAAGATACAATCAATTTGATCCGACAAGCCGCCTTCAACCTAACCCTGGATGAGCCCCGGCCGTCGGGCGGAGTGGAGGGTTGGGGAGGGGGGGGGGGGCTGCTATCATCATTTTGCACTAGCCTTAAGGCGCATCTAGATCCGATGGGCTGTTTGCAAGTGAAACCACCGATCTGTTGGCCATATTCACATTTCGCTTCGGGATCCGGTGGCCGCAGGGCGGCCTCAGCCTTGGGCGCCGGACCCTGCACAGCGTTCCCGATACCCACCTTCGTGCATCAGTTCAGCAGTCGCATGACATGTTTTCTGTGAACTAGCTTGCTCAAGATCTAACGAACTTATACACTCCCCCAGCCTAACCCAATTGCACTTGGACACACGTTATCGGGTGGCGTCGAAAAGCTCACTCTGCTTGATATGCACTTTTCGTTGCTGCTGTCGCAATAGGCGCATTATTGTCGCGTACTTAGGGAAGATTTCAGGCTCAGTCGCGTGATAAAGTCTGGGCAACCTTTCAATTAATTTTTCTCGGGTAACCGCTGAGGCAAGAAGGGACCTGCAGAAAAACTATCGGACCACGGAACAAAAGGCGGACCACAAGGATTTTCGGTTCATAATTCCTGTTTTAAAAAGGTTGACCCAGGCTTTAAGGCCCACTTCGCTTCCATTTGAAGGTCCGTTACACAGGGTTGGGCTATAGCCGCAGCTCGGTGGTCAGCTATGTCCCGAAACCAAGTCGTAGTAAACGCTAGATCTGGTCAAAACTAGTGTGGGCGGACACGAGCTGTAGGAAATCGGGTGTCCTTTTCTCAGGAATGCCCTACATGCAGTGGTTAGCTCGTCACGCCATCGTCCGGATGCGATACGAACTTTAAGGTGTCAGTATAGCATGTTTTATAATTATCAATGCTTGCGTGTTTTCCTACTCGGAGACCTCCGGCATTGACCAAATTTCGTACATACCTCTACTCCTGGCTGTACCTTAGGCTAAATGGACGACGCTCGTCACCTCGCGGAAAGAATTACCCCGAAGAACTTCACCTTTGATGTCGTCGCTGCGGCGTCGTTCACTCAAAAGATGTACGCTTGCGCCTCCGTCAGCATACTAACAAATCTCGTGGGGTTCTACCTCATTGTGCGGCATTCTCCGCCATCAATGACCCTCTACCGGTGGTGCCTGCTGGACGTTTCGGTAAGTGAGCAGGTGACGCCACATTTAGCTCCATCGCTACCTAGCGTGTCCAGGGTCTACGGGCTGCTCCCAAAACGCAAACGATAGTTCCGTTAAAAAAAGAATGAAATTGCCGAAGACGGAAAGTACGGACAGTTGGGCTGAATGACGATCGACGTTTATCAAGAATTATCTAGGGCTGCCTGAAACAAGAAAGGAATCGGTATAATGGGGCATTCGAGAACGGAACAAAGTACGATTCAGTTTGAGAAACCCGCCTACCCGTTCTTAGCGTCATTTTTCCACTAGTCCAACAGACGAATACCTACGGGAAAAGGTTCATCTTTTCCAGCAGAGAGTGAGTGTATGGATGCCGCTATTCATAACTCGTTTTCCTTCGACTTCGGCGTACTGATTTATTCTGGTTGAATCGTATACATGTGACGCACAGTCAAGCATTTTTCCGCCGCTTGAAAGAGCGGCCCAGACAGGAACGAGTAACACGGGTCACTTCAAAACGGAACGTAAACAGGTAACACTCCAACGGGCGGGGAAAGTAAGATTTTCGCAAAGCGTCCCAGCTCTAGTTAGCACATGTTCCACGTACGGCTTACACATTCAGGTGTGCTCTCTGCTGTTCGACCTGCACGTGTCGATCTTCTACCAACCGCTACCGCTGTTCCCGGTACCGCTGCTGTGCACAGCTGGCGCCGCCCGCTATCTGCCACCCTACTTCAGCACAGTTTCGCAAATCGTATGATCTAACATCGGGAATTCTTGCTAATTCGCGAAAGGTGTTCAGAGCGTTACTACGATCACGACCGGCTTCTTGGCCGCCTCGATCTTCACGGCATTCTTCTTCCGACTACTCGCCATATACAACCGACAGCAGCTGATGAAGAAGCACTTGACGATTGCGTTCTTAGTGTTTGTCCACTTTGCAGGAATGATACCGATCGCTATCGCCACGGCGTCGATTCTCAGGGACGACGCCTCGCTGAGGGAAGCCCTGAGAGAGGTACAAAGCAATGTTGAACATAGCTTATGAATCACAATTTCGAGATGAAGTAAAACCCTAAAAGGCCTTAGGCTTTTAAAAGGTTGCTTAAAGTTGACGCGTAATGATGGTGAAAGCTCGAGAAATTCAACTATGTTTGAGGGTATTTTCCGCTGTTACCGGAAAACACTTCTTTTTCGTGTTCGAAAAACGAGGCCAGGTAAGGCACGTTTTTCGTTTTTTTTCCTTACTGAAAACGCATAAACAAGCCGTCAACTCTGGCCGTACGCATCTTAAAATCCGTCTCATAGCCATGCAGTTCGCCCTTTCGTTGGCTTTCAAAAGGACATGACATTTTAGAGAGCCCCAACGCTACCTGAAGCCTGCTGTCTTCTCACAAAGAGCACCGCCAGCTTCGTCGTTCTGGCCGAAGCGGCCGTATGGGCCGCTGTCTTCGTGCTGTTGCCAACGCTGTCCTTCAGGAAGCTAAGAGAGCTTCAGCGAGAATCGGCTCTACAACGCTATCAACACCATCGAACGTTATTGGTTGCCTTGATCATTCAGGTCTGAAAAATCGTATTCTCCGTTTCGATTTGTCCGTGTCGCCGAATCGCCGAATTTAAGCACTTTTGAAGTGGCAAGACTGATTGAAGTTCTTCAGTGGGTCGTCGGGTCTTCGTTAAAGACCGGCAACCGTACAGATGATACGGGCGTACCGTGCTGCCGTACTCTCGGTACGGAGTACGGTACAGGTGGAGGCACAGCAAGGTACGGCTTCGTTTTCCTGGTATTCTATAACGAGTACCAGCCGTACTGGAGCCGTACCGTACCGTTTCACGGACCGTTCTGCCGTACCATACCTTACTGAACAGAACAGCGTACGGTACGGTTGCAAGCGCCGACCTTTAGTCTTCGCAGTACGTCGCTTCTTACAGGTCACGCTCCCGTACATGACGATCACCTTGCCGTTCGTGACGCTCGCAACTGCCTCAGTCGTCGAGATTCCCTTCGCGGACGGTAGGTCACTTTTTGCGCTTTCTAGGACAACCTTTTAAGCTCCGTATCAGCCAAGGAAAAACCGTCACATATCCCTTTAGTTATCAGCCCACTCTCGGTCAACTGTCTCTCGTTGCATTCGTTCTGCAACGCCGTCGCAATGATCACCGTCACGAAGCCTTATCGCTCGGTGGTTGCGGACTGGCTCGGTTACATTCAGCGGAAGCCTCATGTCGTCACCGAGAGCACTGTGCAGCCCGCGTCGGGGGCCATGTTTCGGCGGCTGCCTGCGGACTAACCCTAAGTACGCGATGAAAAGCACGGCTGTGGGCGCTAAGGTCCTGTTAACGTGGACCGACTAAACATGTCGATTTCTGGCCTTTGGCCGAGGATGTTAGCTGTTCAAGCCGTTGAATCGGCAGCTGTTTGGGCGGAACCGATGAAGTCGGTAGAACACCACAAGTCCACAAATATGACAAAATTACCCGAATAAATTTAATGTCATTTCCCGTTTTAGGTCAAATACGACTAGTTTTTTTTACGTGCACGACGATTTTAGTTCAATTGTATTGGAAGAAAAAGAGAGTAAAAAACACAGGGATCAAAAGGAAAAAACATTATCAATATTTTTTATCTTGGGACGTGCCCGACCCTGTTCCGACAAATTTTTGGTGGAAGCGACCAAGGGCGTAGCTAGGACCCCTCGGGAGGGGGGACGCATCCAAGGGGGGACCCTTACCCCGAAAAAATGCCTTGGTCCCCCCTTTGGTAATTTTTCTGAAATGTAACATTTTTGCACCATAGTGGTTTTAAACTGTGATTTTGGTGTATTAAAACTCAAAACAGCCCGCCGCTGGCGCCGTCAACGAGATTTTTGGGGTTATTTAGTAAAATTATACCGAGAACTTGTTTTGCCTTGGTCCCCCCTTACCTCGCCGGGCCGAAGGCCCGCCGGAGGGGGGGGGGGGGGGGGGGG
>JNEY01000764.1:5876-19120 GCA_020875895.1 Aphelenchus avenae
TTTAAGACGAAGAGAGAGTCCCGACGGACGACAAAAGAAAAAAGTTACGAGCATTTAAAATTTAAAATTTCCCGAAATTCATCGATGTAGAATTAGACCCCCCGGGGGGTTTATTAGAGAAAATACGGTATATGCGTGCAGGCTTAGCACCGAAACCGGCGTCGAATACCGGTTGTTTTTTGGAATCGGAACCGCTTTTTTAACCTTGCAGTCAGGTCGGAATCCGCAAAATACAACGTTGGCCTTGTTGCCCATCACGGGAACCGTGGGCCGCGTGAGCTCTGCAGCGCCGTCAAATTCCTAATGGTAGGTCCAATGTGAAACCTATACGTCAGATGGCGTTTAATTTCGGAAGGTAATGAGGGAAATGGACTTGAACTACCGCTTGTCATTCCTATGCCCTACTAGGCGTCATTTCAGTGGCCGTTTTATGCCCTTAAAAGCCTAGCCACACGCAAGTCGCCTCGAATGACGTGACTTTATTTCCATTTTACGGCTAGAAAATAGCGCACATTGCACCACGAGAGGGCCCTCACTTTTTCTCAGGGCTTGAAGCTTGCTCGCTATCTTCTTCGACTGCTTGTTCGACATCGTTGCCAGTCTTCGCGGAGCAGATGTCGCCCATGACCTTCTGAACGCCTTCGACGTCTAAAATGGACACGCGTGTGAAGAGCGCATATGAAACACCCTGGATCTTGCGCGTTATAGAGGCGGCAAACCTTTAGCCGGAGGGGGGGGGGGCACCTATCTTCTCGTTAGGAGATGGGCAACGAAGAAGCCCCAAGTAGCTAACAAGAACCTCCTTAGGTACTTTTTCACAAGTAAATTTTTGCCGCTTAGAACGGGTTTAATACATGAATTGTGAGGCATTCAGTTAGAAAATAGCCTGCACAACGGGCCACTTTTTGGCTTATTTTAGCAAAAAAAGTAGTCTAAAAGATCCCAGCCAAATTTGTCAATTTTTTAGCCTCTAGCCTGGCCGAACCGGTTCGAGCCTACCTCAGACCCGGTTGTCGAGGGACGTAGTGCAAAAGATCCAAGCTTCCTACCTTGCAGTTCCTTAAGCGCCGGCATGACAGCCTCGAGCTCGGTCTGTGTCTCGCGAGGCAGCTCCAGGAAGGCCAGGAGTACGTGCTGGTCGAGCTTCTGCAGGAAAGCATCCTCGCTGTCCTCCTCCTTCAACAGGCCCAGTTTGCGTTGGATCCACTCGTATTCGCCGTCGATTTCGGCCATCTTCGAAACCTAGAAACAGTGAGTAGTACAGGACGAGGCGGGGAAGAGCGAAGGCGAACGTGACACTGACCTTCCAGAAGAAGAGTTGGGCGGGCTTCGAGAAGTCGTCGATAGAGTACTCGGGACCCGCAAGCTGCTTGATCGCGCCTGGAAACGCGTACGGAGGAACAAGTTCAGCGAATAGGTAAAGTAAGAAATATGTCTACTGCTCATCTGTGCGCAACCGGGCCCTAGGCCTGTCTGGCCTGTTCCTGAGACGGGCTCGGGACTCGATTTTACTACCCTAGCCGGGCCCGGACCTACTGCTCTTTACTGGACTCTAAGACCCAGGCATCGGTTTGAAGACCCGTAGGTCGCTCCGTGCCTCGAGCGTAAGGTCCACTGAACAGACTTGCTACCGCTACCGTCCATTCCGCAGCCAAAAGAATGATTAAGCTCGCGATGGCCTTTCAGAAACCTACTAAGCTAAGGGCAAAATTTTGGCTTCCTTAAACCTAATTTTGAACTCTGCCTCCCGTAGCTTAAAGAATTATTACTTACCGCTACCAACATACCTACCTGTCTGTCCTGTACGGTCCTAGCAACTTACGATCCAACTGCTCCAACTTCCTCTGGTTTAGCGGAAGACGTTGCTCCTTCTCGACCGGCTCATTTTGCTCCTTCCCGACCGTCTTTTGCTCCTTCTCGACCGGCTCACTTTGCTCCTTCTCGACCGTCTTTTGCTCCTTCACGGTGGGCTCACTTTGCTCCTTCTCGACGGGCGCAGCAAAGCACCCGGCAGTGAGCAGAAGAAGGCAGGCGACGGCGGCGTTCATGAGGCGATCGGTGGAAGGAGAATGAAGGAGACCCACGGAGGCATCATATATGAATGCTCCGCTGGAAGGCCAAGAAGATAGTAAACATAAATGTTTTATGTTTGCCTCGGATGATTCGCCTGTTTCGTATAGAACTGCTGCAACACTGGATGCTTACGCATGCCCTCATGATTTGGTTCAAAGTTTGCAATCCTGGGAAGCCGGGCGTTCGGCCCGCCCGGCCGGACCTGGGCCACAATGTTCCAAACATAACGGGTCCCGCTACGGTTAGGGCCAGGCGTAGGCCCGGTTATGGGGTAAAAAATTTGCAAATATGGCCTTAATCAAATAATTTTTTTGGCAAATAAGCGGGAACGTCGGCTCTGGCGGAACCGGGCCTCGACTGAGACTTAGCCGATGCCTCAACCAATTCTAAGCCGATCAAGGCTAAGACGGACTTCGCAGGGAAAATTTTGTCATGCAACAAGATCGATCCGCCATTTTTCGACTACCATCCGACAAGCGTGCACTCGTCGGACCCTTGCAGCAAGGCACTTTTATCCGTATCAGTGACGTACCGACACTTGGAGCAAGGGGGCATCCCTCCCCTCCAAAATCCGGAGAGACCGAAAAGTAGCAAAGGGGGACCCTTATGATAGCGGCGGCTGAAGGCCCTCGCAACGGTATAGGTAAGGGGGGAGGGGATCCAACGGAGATTTTTTGGCGTTCACAATCTTGGCCCTCCTAAGCTCCTGCCCCACCCGCCCTAAATTCTGGTCCTCGGTACGCCACTGGATCGTACGGCATGGGGCCCCGGAGGGAAGACGTAAACTTTGTCCAAGTGGTGCGTGATTGTATAATTCTTTCTCTCGAACTTAGTCCATGTCTCAACTAAGGGTGTATGCTTTCTCCGCAACCATAGAATTCCGCTCGTGCCAATGCCGATATGCAAACAGACTGATACGTGGCATCCTAAACGCGGTGAGAGGCACGCGACGTATTCTGCTCACGCCTACGTTCGCAGCCAAAAATTTATGCGGCGCAGCGTCGGCTACAGCCTCGGTTCCTCGAACTCTTTAAAATTCAGTGCGTTGCAAAAGAGTGAGTGTTTCAAAGCCGAGGTCGAGCAAGTGTTCGATGTTTCTAGCTTGGTCGGTTACGCTTTTCCTGCTGGCTGAGCCTTTGATGTCAGTGTGCAAATAATCTGATGTATGGCACTATGCCGATGCTCCGAAATGCAACAAGGTCCGCCCACTTTTGCGGGAGGCGATGAGCGCGTTTTTCGTCGTCATTCTCACTTCAGTCTCGGTAAGCATTACGAACCAAATGTCCGGTTGTTTTAAAGGTAAAATGCAGCGGGATGAAGCGTACTGACGCAGGTTCATGAATGTTTCACAAATTACCGCTACGGTCTAATGAGCGGACAAGTGCCTCTGGGAGACGAGTCCGCGAGTAGCACTTCGATAACGGTCCAGGAATGTGGAAACATCTGCGGCTACACCAGTTCTCCCGCATTGCTCTGCCACTCTGAGACGAGCACTTGCACCTGCTATTCAAGGGTACTCGGCTTTGCGGGCCTCGTGGACAGCTCGCAGAGCGGGTACATACAAGTCGCCGTCTCGTACACGAACTCGTTGACTGTGGACGAACATCGAGGCGTCATGGAGAGCATGGAGAGCATGGCACGGAGGACGCGTCCGCCGGATTTTAAGGACCCGCCTCACTATTCATTCGGTGGTACAAGGTTTTTTTTACAAAATAAGCGTTACGTTAAGCTTAGTGCGACGGATTTTCGAGGCGGTTTCAAGCCGAAAAAAGAAATTTCGACGTTCCCGAGATGAACTAAGTACAAGCTGAGGTTACTGGATTTAACTTTGGGTTGTACTTGAGGTCGCAGTGTCCGTTGTCGTTAGCACAGACGAACGCACCGTACTTTCCGCATTCGGCCACAGTCTAAACGTGCTTGCCTCGAGGTATATATAAGGTGAGGTAGGTCTATGATAGTAGGACCCTCATAGCAGCGTTGCCATACATACGTAGGAGAAAGACTTCACTCTCGAAGACAGATAAATTTTCCCGAAATTTACTCTCGAGCATACCTAATCCGCTGAACAAAACCAGACTGTTTTTAGAACAAAAAAAGACAGAAATGTTCCCAATGCAATGTGTTTTAACCTCGATAGACGCATGCCACCACGTGACAACTCCGTCCCCCGCGCAGCTTCGTTCTCAGCACAACAACGTGCCGCGAACTAAGTTGCGCACAGTGACAGTTCCGTTCCCGCAATAAGTCGTCCCCATGGAGGATGATGAAGCAGATCAGTTAAACTGACCGGATAACTTTGAACCTTCGGTGCCCCGATCCAAAACACGTTTTTCATCACGAACATTATGCAAATGCTTTACTACGCTTTGTCCTTTGCTTTCGCTTCATTACTTTCACTTCGACAGAACACTCTATCGGAAGACGTGCTATCCACTCACGGTAATATTTTGAACGTACTTTGTTAGCGGCGTAGCCGCAGCAGTAATCGCCGTCATCCACATATCCCGGTGGACACATCGCTGTGCCATAAGCTAAAGAAACGATGTTTTTGCCGCATCGAAAAATGTACGCCTACCCATGTTTATGATGATCTCTTGATGTTCGTCCACAGTCAGGCAGTTCGTGTACGAGTCGTCGACATGTACGTACCCGCTCTGCGAGCTCTCCACGATGTCCGTGTAGCCCTTCACCGTCGCATAGCAGGTGCATGAGAGCGTACCCGTGTCGTAGAGCAGGCCGGCGGAGTTCCTGTCGCCGCAGAACTTCCCACATTCCTGGACCGTTATCGAAGTGGTACTCGCGGACTCGTCTCCCAGAGGCATCTGTCCGCTCATTAGGGCGTAGCGGTAATGTGCAAGGCATTCCTGAAACCAACGTCTTACCTTAATAAGCCTCGTCCCGCTACAAAAAAAGTTGGCAATATTTTGGGAACGTGCTAAATTCCGTGTCCGGGAGCCAACGCTCAACGTCAAGTTGATGATCTTACTGATCAACCGTTTGCCTTAAGCGCGTGGATATGCACAGCTTGCCATGACAAGTGCAAATTTGCTGGATTTGACCTGCTTTTTGCTAGGTCGGAAAAATTCACCCTTCGACCTGGAACAGGAACTGGAACTGAATGTAAGAAGTTCCGCGAGAATGTTATCCAGTGTGAACTGAAACTGCTGAAAAAGGGGAGCTTCGCTTAGAAAGGAAGCATTCGGTATCTAGCGCTCACCTGGACGGCAACGAGAATGACGAAGAAGAAGTCGCGCATCTTCCCTGTAGAAGTGAGCGGATGTGTGCCGGGCTTTGCAACGTTGTCGGGATGGCAGACAGCAGCTTATTTCCATACTCACATGCACTGCATTCTCAACCCGCATGAAAACCGTCCACAAGCAAACTAGAGCCATCCTGCAAAGATACTAGACCTTGGCCATATAAATATTTATGCTCTGCACGCAGTGCATTCCAAAACAATTCGTGAAATTAGGGCTGTGGCCGTCTTTGCCCCCGCACTAATTTTCGGCTACTAAGGTAGGCATGAAGAGAATGGCATACGGGCATGGACCGAATTTTTCACCCGCAAGAAAACCAGACAGTAAGAAACCAGAAACACTCTGCCAGCATGGTTGACCCTCGTGTTTGAACACTATATTTTTAACAGTGCCTTTCAAGCAATCTTCGATATTGGGGCCGTAGCCGGCAATTCCGTCCTAGAACATTTCGATCATGTGGGCGAAAACCGGGAGTTCTGAATCACTTTCCGACATCCTTATTTACAACGGTCATTTACTCGTTGTCGCTGGCGTACTTGTAAGAATGATGGAGTGCCTATAAACAGCAGTCGGACACATCGTTACCGTCTTGTACTTAGCGCTTACAGCGACTGACATGAGAGGAACGACGATAAGATCCAGTTTTGGCATGAACTGAAGTACTGGCCTGCAGGAAGATCATACTCAGGCAAACTAGACATGTCACGCATGTGTGCTGGACACTGATATTCGAACAATGCGTTTTGGAACAACATGGTTTCCAGACAATTCGTGGATTCAGGGCCGCAGCCGACGGTTTCGGTGAACTTTTTGGGACCTTGCACGGGCGTCAGCAAATTTTGCCGCATTCGGACCGCCGCTTTATTCTTCACGAACGAAAAAGGGTGTAAAGTCGCTCCGGCAGCGCTTGCGGAAAGCAACTTGGAAGAAAAGACACTAAAATCATAGGTTAAAGCGGCTATAAAATACAAAAAAGCTGGCGCCTAGAAGGATACCAAAGGGGACTAAAGGCATTTTTTTGGTTCGTACTTGCTCTTTGCTATTTGTCGGGCCTCACTGTTCAACGTAGGCCGGTTTAAATCCGATTCCGATGATAATCAATTATCAGTGTTAATACGGAAATAAGCGGATAATTGTCAGGAAGGCTCAAAAATAAATGTTCGGCGGAGTGCAGGGATTTCTACTGCTCACTGCGAAGCTGCGGCCGCTTCTAGACGACAGTTCCATTAACGTAGAGGTGGCAATGCGGCGGAGTGTACGACACGACGTACTCCATGACGAATGCACCGTACTTTGCACATTCGGCTTCGCTCTGAAAGGTCCAGTAGAGCTCGCTGGTCCCAATGCTTGAAACTCGCAAGACTAGGAGACGAAAATGCGTGAACCAGAGAAAATTTCTCTGCCTTCTTCGAAGGGGATTTTGAGGAGGGCTCATCTTCAACGGTGGTCCCCTACTTCCGCCAGTCATGTGACGGATTTTCCGAACGGCCCCATGCCACTCGCCGCGAACGTACCATGCCATGCAGGGTGCCGTTGTTGTTTTCGCAGTACGACCCGAAGGTAAACTCCGGCGGACACGCCGCTCCGCCATAAACTAAAGAATGTTGGTCTGCCCTTGCCGCGTCCAAACATCCACACATACCCATGTCCCTTATGATGTCGCGATGTAGTGCCATGCTCGGACAGGTGGCGGATGTGTCGTCGACTCGTATGTACCCAAGCTGGGTGCTGTCCACAACGTCCGCGTAGCCCTTCACTGGCGCATAGCATGTGCAGTTGCTCGTCCCCGTATGGTAAAGCAGCCCTGGGGCGCTGCGGGCGCCGCACAATTCGCCACACTTCTGCGGCGTGACCGAAGGGAAATTCGCGTACTCGTCGCCAAGAGGCATCTGCCCGCTCATAAGACCGTAGCGGGGATTCGCGAGACATCGCTGAAACGCAGCAATGCTTTGTCCGGCTTCTCACGCTACATTTTTCCTAGCAGCTATTTTCACGAAGGTTTCGAGGAAAACTGTCCTCAAGGCCAGGGCCGTAGCCAGGATTTCAGGATAGGGTGTGCACGAGGACTGAGGTCGGGAATTGGGGGGGGGGGTGGACCCCTAAAATGGGGACAAAGCTACCTCAAATCACTAAAATAACGTTAAAAATGACATATTTAGCCTTTATTAACCATTTTAGACCTATTTAAGCTTAATTTTCTACCAACTTCTAAAAAAATTTCTTCCCCAAAGCCCCCCCCCCCCGCTAAATACGGCCCTGCCCAAGACCACAAGAGACGCTGGGACGATGAGGACCATAAGTTAGCCCGCGAAGATCTTTACTTGCTCTCAGAAGCGAAGAACTTGATAAGACTATCATACGCGTGCTTACCGAGACTGCAAGGAGAACGACGAAGAAGGCGCTGCGCATCTCTACTGCAAAAGTGAGCGGATGTGTGTCGCGTCTCGCGGCGCTGCCACGACGGCACACAGCGGCTGATTTCATATTGGCATGAATTCAGTTCTCACATGAGGGGCAAGCGTGCGCGACTAAACTAGAGCCATCGCGCAAACGCGCTCCACCTTGGCTTCCTGCAAAGGTGTGCGGAGGCGTGTCGGGTTCCGCCGCCATTATCTGCGCATTGGTGTAAACCGAATTCTTAATCTGCAAGAAGACGTTATACATCTAAACTGGATTGTTCGACTCATGGTATTTTTGAAAAACAATGTGTTTTGAATCACAATAAATTTCAAATAATTTTCGTAATCGGTGCTGTACCAGACGTTCCGTTGCACGCAGTTTTGGCTAAGGAGATAGGCGTAAGCAGAGTACGTCGCGTGTTTCGGGTTGCTGTTGCGACTCCGTACATCATCTTACCTGCATACTGGCATGGATTGAAGTCTCGGTCTGCAGAAAAACCAGACGTCCCAAACTAGGAAACATTGTGCACACGGGCTAGGCCCTGGGGTCCGAACACAAAGTTTCTGTGAAACCCAGTGAACTTCAAAAATGTGGGGCTGTAGATTTGGTTGCGGTCATACGCATCGTTATCATCCAGCCTTCGGAAAGAGTCAACGTTCTCAAGTACGTGGTGAGGACAACGAACAAGAAGTCACGCTTCCCCTCTGCAAAAGTGAGCAGAGTACGCCGTGCGTCGCACCGACGTCGTAGTGCCATACACCTCCTTATTTGCATATATTGGCATGGATTGAAGTCTCATGTTGCAAGAAAAGCGTAAACAACCAAGGTAGAAACGTTGCCCACGTGCTGGACATGACATTAAAGCATTCAATGTTTGAAACAAAATGAATTCTAAACAGTTCGCGGAGCCGACGCTTCTGCCGTAGGGAACCTTTGGCTGCGAAGGTAGATGATGTCGAAACTATTGTGGCTTACCTAATAGCTTCGTTGACGTGGTACTTCAGTAGTCAGCAATCAGTTTATTATGCAACGAAAGCGATAGTGTGACGTCGTACGAGAGAATTAAGGACACACTGAAGACACAAATGGAAAGAGGTTTTCACTTTTATATGCGATGATGCGTCCGATATCCGATGCGCGAAGAGATGCCGACCCAGCGATCCAAACCGAGACAATGCGATCCAAACCAGACCTGAAACAAAGAACGGAATGCGTGGAATGCCGCCTTTTAGTTCCGACATTTCCTCCCGGGCCAAAAGGGTGGCTTATCCCGACGCGGAGCGGGACAAATTGGACAAAGCATGTTTTCGGGGAAGGAAGGGTGCGACGTTAATGGGGATGAGCGAGGGTTTTCTTCTGGTTACGAACTAGTGGGCATGTGTCGGTATATAGCATGTTATGGGCATGGGAAGCAGCGTTTTGATAGGTGGGTCGGACCGGGCGGGGACGTACAACTTAGCAATGTTTGGGGGCATGGGGTAGTTTTCAAACTTTGGATTAGAACCACAAAAAATTGAAGGAGAGGAAGGTGGAGCTCGAATTTTGGTGGGAAAAAGAGGAAGCGTGGACCGACGGTGACAAGGATGAACAGCCTCATACACATACATAATAAGTTCCACGAAGTTGTTCTTTTCGTTTTGCTGAAAGGGATTCGTAGTCGGGGTTTGGCTCGAGCTCATTGGTAACCGGATTGCGAACATGTTTGGGGACGGGACCTATGGAGGGTTCAGCAAAAAGGTCGACTGTGAGAGGACGGTTCAGGTCTTGAAGGGAGCGTTTTTCGTATTTTTTGCCCTTGGCGTCAATGGCGTACAGAATACGATTTTGGAGAAGACGAGGAGTGTCCGGGAGGAGTTTCGTAGGAAAGTTATCAAAGCGGACGAGGGAATGGCTTGCCTGGTGTAACATAACGCAGGCCAAATTGGACAGGACGTTATCAACCCGGGGATTAAAGGGAGGAAACGTTATTCGCTTAAGGTTATTTATCCTTGGAAGGAGCGAGGTCCCGAGCATGAACTTCTGAATCCTGTGAATGATGGCATGCTCTAGGCGGTATGGGACTTCGTTCGTTCGTGGAAATTCTAGAAGGAACTGCACAGTTTTGTATTGTTTAGGACACTCGGAATTAATTTCGAGGTGGAGGGGCCATTTTTCGGGAAACGAGCATCCGCTTAGAATGAATCGGTCGGGGAAATACTCAAGCGTGGTAAGGGACCGAAGCAGGCGAAAAGTAAACTGTCGTAGACGGCGGTTAATCCAAAGGCCCGAAAAGTTGTAAATGGAAACGGGTTCCGGGGAAAGGAAAAGTTGGTAGAAAATTACGTACAGGACCTCGGTCGGGACCTGTAGGGGTGAAGGATTTGTAGGCCGGTTCATTGCTTCGGTGAGACGTAATTTAGTCCTTATGCTAGGGCAAACTAAGAGTAAGCCTAAGGCAAGATCGTTCCAGTCGGAAGGGTTCGTTGAGACTAGAACAATACTGTCGCACGTTGTGAAGCGGTAAACGAGGGCTCGTTTAAAGATGGTTCGAGATCCCTTCTCAATGTTGCGTACGCTGTCAAAGCAGCGATAAATCTCCCCCCCCCCCCCCCGCGAATTTGTCTGAGCGTGCGAAGGCGGCGGAAAGTGGGTCTGGTCTTGTGGAATGAGGTTCATTTGTGCAATATTTAGTTCTTCTCGCGAGAAGAGCATTAACGGAGGATCGGCGATGGGAACCTTTGCGCAATATTCACTTGACTTGACGGATGGCATATGCGCACAGAACGTTGCCGATCCGATAACAAAGGCCATCGCTCGGCATGTGCGCATTATTGTCGGTGGGGGTGACGGGACGCTCTTAACCGCATTCGTCTGAGACTGCGGAATGTCTCGTGGAACCTTATGCCACCGACAGGATGGCTGAAATAGCCTCAGGCCATCATTCCAAAACGGATGGAGCGACTTGAGATCGTACTGGAATTTGCGAAACGGAGTACGGAGTATGCACAAATCATCGCTATTTACAGCAGTGCGGATGAAACCAAGTTTTAAGCCTTCAAACATGCGGAACTTGTTAAGTCCGCTTACGAAAGCGGGAAGAGTCAGAGATAGCAAATCTGTCCGAAGGTAACAGTCAGTGTTGAGGGTGTAACTTACGCGTTCCCCAAAATTTTCCAAAGTTTTGCCTTCTTCGGAAACATGTGGCAGAGGGTTGCTGTTCAAAGCGAGTGATTCGTTGGTTTGCTTTGGATCGTATTGGGGTTGCTTAACAACGCATTCTTTGGTAGCTAGAGGACAAACGTTTTCGGTATTCACAGTCAGAACGCCCACCATACTGGGCAGCAGGGGTGGCGAGGGAAAGCCTACAGGACCCATAAGACAGTAGCCTAAGGTTGTGCTCCAAACTGTGGTTCCGACGGAAAGGACGCGAATCGGAAGCGGCTTAAAGCGATGCCATAGATTACCTCCTATTAAAATGCCTATTTTGGCGCTGTACGATCGGGCGTCTACCGGTACCTTTGAATCAGCTTCCAAGGAACCCGGTCGGTTTAGTATATCAACAACTTGCATGGCAGGTAGTGCCTCGATTCCTTTGAGCGTTACAGTTTCGAATGTACCGTTGGCTAATTGAAGGTCGAGTTCAAAAAGTGGCCGCTTTTGAGGGGTGGGTTGCAGGGAATCCAAGGTACCGAGGGGTCGACTGCAGTATCCAACAGGTACCAAGCCCAGCTCCGATGCAACATGCAAGGTAACCAGGGACGGCTGAGCGCCAGTATCTTTAAGGAGATGCGTAGCAACTGTTTTGCCACTAAGCTTGCTCAGGGCTACAACGGGTCTCGTCATTAAAACAGTTTCCCGTTCTCCGGTGGTGGTCGTAAATGTCCAGGAAGGCACATGTTTTTCAGTAATGTTAGCCGCATCCTCTGTCACGGCGCCAGAGAAGGCCACTCTAATTTCAGGATCCGAGCGGGGCTGAGCAGCAAGAGGCCTAAGTGGACGGTTGAAGCCATCTTTATTTTCGGCTTGTTGCATATCGTTGTCCGAATGTAGGGAACTGTGGTGGGAGACTGACTTGCAGTAGTAACATCCCTTCTTACTCTTGCAGTCCTTTTGTAAGTGTTGCCCTAAGCACTTGAAGCACCGCTTTTTCTCTAAAGCTCGTTTTTTGCGTTCTTGGACCGTTTTGAAAACGTGACATTCTGTCGAAAAATGCTGGTTTTCGGGAGGGTCGCAGTATGCACATTGCGGGCTTCTGGTAAAACCAGCGTTAGTCGTAACAAAAGCTGCGGAAGGACGTAGATCGGGTCCGCTATCATAGGGCTGTCCGTAATTAAGCCTGCCGTCCCGGGTTGCTTCACTGCGTTTTTGATTTTCGGGCGGGCGGGATCGGTTCTGCGAACGAGTAATCTCGGCTATCTCCTCCCTGAGACGAAGTTTCGAGGAGACGACTTCTCTCAGCATGGACATATTCCAAGCGTCCTTAAAAAGAAGCTTCATTTCGTACACGTTTTCGAGGAGAAAGTCGGGAAGTTTGGACTCCACGACTAGCATCAGCTGCTCATGGTTTAAGTCTTGGTTTTGCGACTCCAAAAGTCGAAGTATGCGTTCTATTTGCTCGAATGTGTCGCGGGCTGAACGCAAATCGTCGTTGGCACGAGGGAGCCTGTTCAACTGACTATGTAGTTCCCTTAGGAGATATCGCGGATTACCAAAACGAGTTTGCAAGACGTTTTTGACAATAGGATAGCTTGCGTTGGAAATAGGGTAGCCAGAGACCGAGTCCTTTGCCTTCCCGGTTAAGCAACTGTACAGTATGGTCATTTTTTGAACGGCCGAAATGGACGGAACCTGGTCAACGAGCGCTGAAAACGCATCCCACCAAGGAATAAAACTTGCGATTTGTCCGTCAAAGGTGGGGAGGGTCATCTTAGGCAAAAGTGCTGGTATGTAGGAACTGTTTGCAGCGTCATGAGAGGCGGAATACGCAGGAGCGGTTGAGTTTGGCACGTTTGTTTTTGCTTGTGTGCGTCCTACGAGGTCACTTAGCGAAGGCAGAAGAGCGGCTGCACGAATGGGTACTTTAGTGTCAGGAGGGGCCGTACCACAGCGAACACTTAGACGGGTATTGAGGTTGTCGAGATAGCCCTTAAGACGCACGGATACGTTTGTAAGACGTTGCACCTCGGTTTGAATTTCGTGGACACAACTCACGGGACCTAACGGGGTGTTCAGGTTTTCCATATAGAGGTCTCCTTGTTCCTGTCTTTGTTGTGGATCCGTATGACTTTCGACCAGGACTTTATATGATTCGACGTCGTCGTTGATTTCCTGGGAGAATTTCAGAAGCTGTGTTAGAAAGTCTTCAATGTTAGAGAGCGTAACTTCGAGTTCCGTTTTCTGGTCTTCGTCATTTAGGGAGGGATCTAGAGCAACCGTTACCTTGGACGTATTTGTCTTGGTTTGCATGGCGGTTAAACATTTTTGTTTTAGACGTAAGGCGGCTTGGGTTATATCATCCATGCTGTCGGAGACTAG
>JNEY01000765.1:0-20849 GCA_020875895.1 Aphelenchus avenae
AGGTTCAGCACCTCGCTCTAGTCGTCGCCACGCTTCCGGAGAGACTCCACACGGAAGGTAAAAGCGCTTGTTTTACACTTGCAAATGTTTCCACTGGAGTAGGCCTTCCGACGCGCTTACCGGAACCTTCTCGGAAACAGCGCTGTACACCTACGAGGAGCCCACGACGAACACCTGACGCCCTACGCACGCACTTTACACTCGCGGACTAAGCCGGCCAACGTCGGCCGCCGTTAAGCATACACGTCTAGACGAAGGGAACAGCCGTTCCCTGCTACCCACGCGCAGCAGCCGCATAGGCCGTTCATCGCTAACGTAACGGCGCTATTTCTCTAAGACACCCACACAAATTCCAAAGCGAAGCGAGCGGAATAATTGGCGCCTTTCTACAAAGCAGCCTTCCACAAACGGCGTAGTTTGCTTCAGTCTAGATATACCCGAACCCGATTACGAGCCTGCAGCCTAAGACTTACGAGTTGGCTTCGGCTCACGAAATAGTCCGACCTTGAGCCTTACGAGGCCGAAGCGCCTAGGACTTGGCTTTAAAGGCCACGCAGCACCCATTGACCAACCTAGCGCCGTCCACATAAATCATTGTTCGGCCATCAGCTAACCCCGGCGACCGCATGCGCGCAGTACTGCACTTTAATGCTAAAAGTACGATCGCTTTGCACTACATAGCTCGCGAATCGAATCCACCTCCACTTCCACAGAGCTGGAGCAAAGCTAAGGATAGCGGAAGATTGCTCTTAACAGTTAAAGGAATATGAACACAGCAAGGCAAAACAAACGAAAACTTACGCGTCAAGAGGCCGGAATAAGCCAGCGCTCGTAATTTGCGCAGTCGATTCGGTACGTGGCAGCGACAGAATGACGTGCATGCGAATATCGGAGAATAAAATCGGTCCAGTACAGCACCGGCGATAGATCGGAATTCGATGAATAGGAGAAACCAGCTTGCTTCCCAGACACGGGACGCCGAACCAACAAACTTGGGCGCCGCCGTGCCTAGAACGAAAGCGGGGATCCTCCGGCGGATCTTCGTGTTGGCACACCAGGCAAACAACTGCAAGCCACGCGCATTACACACAGTTAGGAGCGATGAGTTACCAACAGAACGGACAGTTAGTATTCCTCTAGCTTACCCGTAAAGAAAGCGAAGAAGGCGCAGTGGAGGAATGAAAAAGGAATGCGAGAGTCAGCAAGCCACGAGGCGTGAAACCGAATCTACCCGTCGAACATAAGTGAAACGAAAAGTGAAGCGACCGCTAAAGGAAGAAAGATGACTCACTACAATGAATTACAAAGTACCGTTAATTAGAGAGTCGCCGCTAGTCGGTCGCAGAGGACAAATCGACCTCAGGATCTTTGAGGACGTAGACGTGCGAAGGCGGCGCTTCCACTCCTTCATGAACATCGGCGTAATGCCGGACCCGGTTTCCGTTGTCGGAGAAGCGTTTTCCGCAAACAAGACATGGATAGTCCAGCTCGTGGGTACGCTGATGCCTCATGAGACTCTTTCTGGAGAAGCGCTTGCCGCAGTACTTGCATGGATGAAGCTGACGCGCGTTAGAACCTATAAGACCCCTCGGCAACTTAAAGGCATATAAAAGCCGCTGGTTTTGTTGCAACAATTACTACCAAAACACCTAGCACGTACCGGCCTTCCTCCCTTTCGACGCCGAAGAGCCAAGCGACGAAGAAGCCGATGAGGATTTCGTAGCCCACTCCGCAGCGCCGACGACTGGTCGATTTTGAGCCGACGCCACCGCACTTTTCATCGACTCGGCGACGTCCGCAAAGGAAGTTATGAATTGGCGAAACATCGCAGGGAGCGAACACTCGTCGTCTCGTGAAGTTGAAGGGACCACCTCGGGACCGTCGCGGCGTACATTTGCAGCGCCAGCGAGGTAGCCGCTATCAGGATTCCCACCTTAAATTAGGTTGCCAACAGCGGAACATACGTGGCCGTAAATTAATGTGCAGAGACGATACACAAATAACATGCGATACGAACCCGAACAAGACGTCACAGGAGCAAGCGAATGACGCTGTGAGTAGCTTTTTCGCCGCAAGGACAGTAACTTGTTGAGTTATCGGAGTTCGACGCCGCGCACTGAGCGTATTTTGTACGGCCACTGACCCGGAGTTACCGGGTACATACTAACTGAACAGACTTCAACATCGCCATATAGCGCGCATTTCGTGGAGCGAATTTGCGACGCATAAATCAGTACAAATAGTCACGGAAGCAAGCGGATGACGCTGTGGGTAGCCTCTTCGCCGCAAGGACAGTTCGGCCCCACCTCCGCCTGAGCAACGGAGGCCGTGATTAAGACTAGTATTGTGCGCGCTCGCTTTTGATTACGCACCAAATGGACGTTAAATTTAAAAAGGTTGCGCTAGAACGTTCAAAGTCGCCCACAAGAGAACGTTATAGTGAAGCAACCAGTGAGGCAAGGATTAGAGACTTGAAGTGAATGCAAAGTTGCGGGCTTGGGCGACACAATGACGGAACCCCGCACTAAAAGTCCGCGCGGCCCTTACCTCACGAACATGCTAGCCTTAAGGGTACGTCCTTAAAATACTTTACAGTTGACTTGTTAAACGAGTTCCGTCGACTAAATTCATTACCCTTAGCGCGCTAAGATCAAGGCAGCATGCGCAAGTTAGTGGAGCATAGATGTCGCTGCAGCGTCTCTAATAGCTCACTACTCTAAAATACGAAGGCAACATATTGCGGCGTACGGCATCTACGGAGAGCGGACGGGTCGGGTTGGTCGGGTCCGGCCCCAGGCGTGACTTCCTGGTAGGCATTCCCCACACAGCCCCGAAGTTTTGCTCAAGTCACTCCTTAAAGCGCTGTATCAAGCAACACTACTATTACTGCAACGGAAACTAGCAAACGAATGCGAGCAACGCGAGTCATAAAAGCCTGAGCGGGCTAAATACGCTGCATACATTCACAACGGACGTGGACAATAAATTCGGCAACTTACTTCTAGCCGACGACTTCTGATGCTTCTTACTCGCAGGAGGCAAAGGAAACGCGGAGTCGGAACTGGACAACGACGTGGAGGAACTGAATTCCGCGCGACGCCTAAAAGGGATACTGCAAATAAGCGCGATATACTGTCGTCTACCTTCTCGTCGCTCGAGAAGCGATGACTTCCGGTCGCAAGCAGGCTTCCATAGGAGACGTCCCGCCCGACGAAGCCGACGAGCTCGGAGCTTCTCCTTCGACCACTGCAGTACGGCTGGACCCAGCGACGCCGCTGGAAAATAAGGAAGCCGAACTGAAAGCAGTCATACAAACGTTTAGCGGAAAGCGGCTTTCATACGATGCCTCAGTACGGGAAACGTGTCCGACTTCGGAGCACTGCTTCTCGTGGGCGTCCCTTGCTTGCTGACGAGAAAAGCTTTTTCCGCACTTCCTGCAGCAAGGACTAAACAGTCGTTGAGTTATAAATACTGCAACTGCAGGCTCTTACAGAGTGCGGCACATTTCGCGCCCCGTCGGGGTTAGTCGTGCTTCAGCGGCCGGAGATTCACTAAAAACTAGAACATGAAGTGCCATGAAGAACAGTTGATCCCCTACCCATCGTTAGACGCCGGCCGGCTGCCGAACACCAGAGGCTCGCGGAGCGGGTTCGGCTCTGCGCCAGGCCCGGTGATGCGCACACTTTTGAACGCTTCGGTGATGCTGCACAGGCGATACAGTGATGCGGACAAACATTCAAATCAAACTCACAGGTCGACGGAAGGAGGCTCGTGGCCGCCGGCTCTCAGTAGGTCCACGCAGGTGTCGGTGTACCGTTTCATAGCGCAGAACATCCGCTGTCGACGGTGGAAAATCTTGCAAACGGTGGCTGCGGGGAACTTCGTGAAGCGCACGTTCGGAGCTAGGCTGTAGCGATAGTCGCAAATGCAAAGTTCTCCATAATCAGTGTTCATCGGCGCCTCGGAATCGTAGTAACCACCAAATACCCGTATTCCTTCCTCCAGCCACTCCTCGGTGGCGTAGTTGACCGCCTCGGCCTGAATGCGTAAATGACTAAAGCCAGTGGCGCACACTCACTATGTTAAACCCAACATTAAACCCGCAGTGAAACGAGCCGGGCTCAGTAAACACGTAGTCGCCTTCACGCTGAATGAGTACCGTGAACGGGATATTATTCGCGGTCAGTAACGTCGGCGGAAGTATAACATGCTTGTGGCGAAGCGGAACGTGGCAGCCACCCTTCTCAGCTTGGCTGAGTACACGGTCGGCGAGGTCCAGCACTTGCTGCCGATAGTCCTTGGAAACCACAAACCATACCTAAAAGCCACAATTCGTCACACGTCAAGCGCTAAACAACCACCTTAGCAGCACCGGAATGGTTGTACGAGACTGAGCAAAGGTCCATGTCCTAAGCACGCGATTAGTAACAACGTCTGCGCAGGAAACTCACTTCGACATGGGTAGCGAAAGTCGTGCCGGCCATACCTAAAGCAAAACAGCGATTTGCAAACCACACCTACACCCTACCAAAGTAGAGGTAAGGCGATGTCACGCCGCCTGCGGGAAGACAGCCGGCCTCATGTAAGTGCTTCCAGTACGTTTCGTTGTTCACGCGGAGAAGATTAATGCCGGGAGTAGCCTCTCGAAAAAGCGAGCCCTCCTGGTCCGCGGCGTAGATCGGTAGAGCCTGACCCTGCTTGGCCAGCTTCTTGTTGCGCGCCGCGATAAGAGGAAACGGGTCGCTAAAAGTTGATCAAGCTGTATAAGCAACACGATGAACAACAGTCACTTTTTGCGCAAGTTTTCCTCCGTGAGATCGAATTTGAAAACCGAGTCGGTCAGCGCAGGCAGCTTCTCTGCAAGCTTTTTGTAAGCAGCGATTGTCATGTCGGACACAGCCTCGTTAGCGCGAATAATGTAGCAGCCAGGCGAACCGTCGGCGCAAGGGTCGAATTCCAATTTTTCCTTGCGAGCGCTAGAAAAGCTAGGCATCACATGTGTTAGCTGCGCACAAACCTGGAGATCTTGTACGGCCCGGTTCCGTTCTCGTTGCGTAGTTCCTCCGGTTTCACGAAAAATGCACGGTTCGCACGCCATTCAAGCGGCGCCTCGATCTGTAAAGCACCGAGCTTGCAGCTAGTGACAGTCTATGCCTAAGACAGGCTACCCCACCTTGAATGCTCCGACTTTTGCGCGCAGTCCGAAACCCGGATCGTCCTGTAAGGCAGCAAGTACTACACGTAAACCGAGGTTGAACACAGCTGGCAGGATACGAAACACGAGCAACGGCTCCGGGTTGGTGCCCGATGGCACCTCCATTCTCTGCCCGTACCGCGTCGTCTTCCACTTCGGAGTAGCTGGCATGATTGGTTGCTAGAATTGTGAGCGCCGAAAGATAGCCTAAAACAGCCTGGGCTACGGCAGTGGATCGTGGAACCTCCCAAAACCTTGTCTCGAGCAAACGCGATTAGCTATATGCGGATATAGAGCAGCTTATACGACCTACGGATACGAAATAATAGGAGAGAGTACGGAAGGACAACACGGCGCGAGGCTTGCGGTACCGCTAGCGGTGCGATGCTATTCGGTTATGGAAACGGAAGTATGCTTGCGCTGCATAAAATGTCCGGCTTGGGCGAATCGCGGCCCATCTCTTACTGTCCTATCCCAGCCTGTGCAAAACTGGCAGGGTAGGATACGGATTGGACACCTACTTCAACAAGACGAATCACCGCAAGCGGAAGACTAAGCACTTCACACTGGAAATAGACTTCGCCAACCTGAGCCGTAAGAATCGACCTATATGAATCGTAGAGAGCGCATGTCCCTTCGAAGACCGGTAGTCGTCGAAGAACGTCGACGGAAAGCTGAGCGTAGTGACATCACTGACCGACATACGTCCGAACCGAAGAGCACAAGGGACACTGTCAGCGAGACGCGGATACATTCCGTCACGACGAGCGAGCGCACCAGCGAGTTCACGTCCATCATCGTCTTGACGAGGAAGCACTGGAAACAACAGGTTAGTATCGGGGCAACTGCTATTATCCGCATAGTTTCTGGTATGCGCGCACATAGGCGCAAGAAGTAGAGCTTACCCATTCGAATGCGCTCTCCCCCGATAAGACCTTTATTCTCCGTAACGCGCTCGAATACGACTGGAGGAACCTCCAAAGCGACCATTTCTCTGCAGAGCATCAGCGTGGCACCGATCACGGCGACGGCGTAGAAATTCAGCAGAACATCATTGACTGCTCGCCCGTTATGCAGTCGGGCCAAACGCAGTCCCGGATTGCCGCGCTTACGCCGTTCATCGCCAGGGAAGTCACCTGAAGTACGATTGTAATCAGGGTTCATGAACAGGCATCGTCAGCCGGGAGCCGTACCGTACAGATCCCCCCCCCCCGCGACGTACCGTACTCCGTACCGTAATGTCCTCCCCCCGGTAACATACTACGTACCGTACTGACCCCCCCCCCCACCTCGTACTTCGTACCAATACTACGGTGCGGTACGACCGTACCACCGCACGGCTACTGACCTTTGAAGCACAGTAACGACAACTAGTGCCATCCGTTAGTACATCACCATGGTAATGCTTCATTAAGCCTCTTACCTGGAACATGCTCCACTAAGCCTCTTACTTGGATCAACGGTCCCGCTTTGTACTCGAAGAGCTCAGCTCTGAATGTCTAAGGAGTACCGCTCTTTGTCGAGGAAGAAGGCCGAAACAACGACGATGCTCGGCACGTAGAAATATTTGCACGTCGGAGACCGCTTGGGAAAGTACGACATCGACTTGGAGCAGCGAAACTGGCTTTCAAGACTTCGGAACACCTAAGACTTCGGCAATTTCGATGTAATCGACTGTTCAAATTTCAACAATGAAGGTCACCCGCACGGACGACTGAAAAGTAGCAATGCTTGAGCTGAAGCATTACACAACAATTCACGACGCATTAGCGATCCAACGCAGCTTATCCACAGGGATCGCAAGGTGACGGTCAAAGATCGCGCTCGAAGATCAGATGTGCACAAGCGGACATAATAACGTCCGTCACGACTAGCACGGTTTATACGAATTTTGCCAGTTTTCCCGGCTACGCCATGCGACAAGGTTGTTATTCGGGCATTATTCGAACAGCTAGACGCGCTGGAACCAACTTATCCAAACATGCATGGGTCCTGCTAACGCGCGGAGGTAGCTAGGGCACGCGAAGCACAGCTCACTGCGTAGTTACAAGCAATACTTCCACTCCGCTCCTACTATTCACGGTCGTAATGCCGAATGCGAGCGAATGCGATGCCACATGCAATCATATGCTGGAGAAATACATGACATGCATGCTGGCAGGCATGCATGCAAAGCGCTTTCGGGTCATGCGTCCCGTTTGTAAAGGACTGTCTAACCCACGGCTGGCATGCAGGCTTGTAGTCTTATAGACGTCTGAGAACACATGCAGGCGGTCATGCCGGCGGTCGTATACAAAGACCTAGCCCTAAAGCGGTAGCGACCAGTCATGTAGTTTAATACTGCTAGCGCCGCGCCGCGGGACGAGGACGCGGGAACGCTTCTCGGTTATCCTCTTTGTTCTACGCTAAAAGTACGTCGGACGCAAGAAGACGACATAGATAGACGTCTTTTGGCTACCCGCTACGAGGAGAAACAACACAATTTCGAGCGCAGACGGAGCTAGAATAATTCGCTAACTCTTTGAGCTTGCGCAGGTAGAGGCTTCTCGGATGTCCACTTCCTTCACGAAGACAGCATGATACTCGACAAGCGGAAGCAGTATAATAACGAACTAAGGACGAGGTCAGTGCACCCTGCGCAGAAAGCTGAAACAGACGGCAGCGTAAATGACTTTCGGAACTCCCAAAACTTCGACAATTTTGACGCCACCAACCGTTCAAATTTCAACAATGCAGGTCGCGGCAAGATGCGTTGCACGAATGGCAATTAGGTAGGCTTGAGCAAAAGCACTAACGAACAATTGGCGACGCATTAACGGTCGAAGTCAGCTTATCGAGATGTAACAGTCAAAGACCGTGCTCGAAGATCGGCGTTAGACAGGCAGACATAAAAAGACCTTAACGGCTAGCAGCGGCGACATGCGACGTCACAGTCGGGTGACACGTTGCTATGGGAACACTACTCAAACAGCTAGATTCGATGGAAGCGACTTACCCAATCATACAGGGCCCGGTTCACGCGCGAAATCAGCTAGGGCGTGCGAAGCGCAGCTCTTTGGCTAGCTACAAGCCATATGGTCACTCAGCTTAAACCATACTCTGCTCGTAAGGCCACCTGAGCGCATGCGATGCCAGATGCGAACGCATGCAGAAGAATTCACATGTCACGCAGGTTTGCGGTATGCCTAAGAAGCGCTTACTTATCGGGCATTGTGTCAGTCCAGGACCGTCGAACCCACCGATTACCTACAGGCTCGCAGTCCAGACATGCTGTAATGCCGGCGGACTTACACATAATCCTAGCCCTAATGCAATAATATCCAGTTAAAATAGTTGAACTCTGCTAACGCAGCGGCGCATAATGAAAAGGAGGAATCGTTCGAAAATCGTGGACGCTCTCCTGGTCTTCCACCTCGTCCACGCTAGGACGACGTTCGACGCTACAAACGAAGCAGATGGATGCTCTCTGGCGGCAATAGGCAGGATTCCCCACAGCGACATCCGCTATCGGAATACGTCGTACCGGTGGTTTCCGTGCCAGGTAACATGGAGAAGGAGCACGTCCCTGTGAATTAGCAGGTACAATATACCTACTCGTCTCTCGGAGTATGCCCTATGCGCCTGTAAAGGACAAAACCCTCGCATACAATTCGCGACGCGCGACATCGAGCCCGACTTGGACTTGATTCGGCCAAAATACAATGCCGTCGGCTGCGGTCAATTCTTCCGCATACAAACTGCTTAGTACGCATGCATATTGCCGACATGGAATGCGCATGCAGGTTTTCCTAAGCAGATAGCGTCGGTAGGGCTAGCGGAAAGCAGTTTCCGGACGAAGTTCAGGACGTCCTAACTTCAAGAACGGACTATCGACAACGTACGTCACTCAAGAAATATAGCAAAGCGCCACCGATAAAAGAAGACTCTGCGAGAAGGAGAAACAAAGGAAGCTATAAAGAAGAATCTTGCTAGTCACGGAGGCCGCAGTAGAGCCATGGGCGGAGCAATACGACACCCATCGTCGCATGGAGTGTACCATTCCTACAAGCTCGTGTCCTACCGATGCAAGCGGAAGCCGTTCGATCCGCATCAACACGTCAACATCGTACGCAAGAGAATCGAAAATACTTGGCAGAATCGAGGAGAAAAATGTCAAGCTTACACATGACACCGTCCATTATGCGGTACAGCAGGACATGCGATACCGAAAGCATGATGGCTCCTACACGCGATACCGGTGAAAACGCATGCGCGCATGTTTTCGGCCACAAGCAGCACCACCCAGTACGCATTCCGGTAACGATTGTGTGGCAGAACTATCCCGCGACCGAGCGCGCCCATGGAATATTCCAGCCCAAACAAGATGAGCGGCTTTATGCATGAAATTTGGAAACAAACGTGTGCGGCAGGAATCCACGCCGTAACGTGCAACGCTGCTTACCTATCGCGTAACCATCGTTAAAGGTTAACAATGGGGTAGAACTGAAGTCAACTTTGTTGGACGATCGCAACGACACGCTTGAGACGGATTACGCAGAGCTGCGTTTCCTGGATTCGGCTTCATTTAAGTGAAAGGCAGTACGTCGAAACACTGTCCTGCGACGCTAGCGGAATTACTCACCTTCGACTGTCCAGAATTTCGGATAGCAATTAGGGCTAACGCGCTAATTGGCCTACGATTACACGGTCATACATGGCCGTAGGGGTGCCGTGCACGCGTACCTGACTGCCTGTGGAAAACAGGATGCATGCGTGTAGCGTACACAGATACATTCTTTCGAGAAACTCCTGCTATACGGTGACGTACGGAACGAAACGGATGCAGCGCGTACAAAAGCCGACATCGCATGCTGGAGGGTTTGAACGGATTTCAAGATTGATAACAACGTCACGAGAGATGGTATTTGCGCGACCCCTGCCGGCATCTTTCAACCAACCGCTTTTCGCGCAGGCACGCTGCTGCAGGCGGTACTGCATATCAAGTCCGCATACGGCTCACTTGAAGGGCCGAACCAAGATGGCATAAGCTGCGTATAAACACCTCGCTAGTAAAAAGACCGCCATCGGACAACACGGCGCCAAACACTTCGCATAGTGGCGCGACCACTAGATACTTTGTCGGAAATAGGCAAAGGATTGGAAGTACCATGAGTAAACGCGGTACAGCGCAAACATCAGGCGTGTAAGCATACTCTTGCTTGGATATGCAAAGTTGCGCAGTACGCATTACTGGAAGCATGAACGTTAATTCGGCGACAAAAACTGGCTTTACCGCATTCGGGCACAGAAAACATATTTGCATCGCACTGCATGCAGTCGAGGCCCGAAGAAGAACACTTTCGCAAAGTAAATTATAGGCAGCGCTAAACGCCTTTGCAGCGCGGGCAAGCGATAGAGCACCAATCGAAGCAACCCTTAAGACGGAAAAGTAGCTCTTTAAACCGCTATCGTCCCTAGTTGCGCACTGACGCAAGCGAAGACCGGCTGATACAAGACATTTAAATTTATCGGAACACGAGCGCTGAAGTGGCAAAACGAAAATGTTGCGATGCAGCTCTGGCCGCAAGGTCCGGTAAAAAGAAAGCTGCTAGCTTTACAAAAGATCCCCGATCACGGATCAGCAGCCGGATTAAAAGTTACAAAGCCCGCGTGGCTAAATTGTTTACACCTTCCGGCGTCGCAGAACTCGTACGGGTAAGATTTATGGCACCGGCGACGCTTCTGCGCTTTGTTCCGACCGCGTCTGCTGACTTGCCTCGCCCATCAGTCTCACGTCGGATGGATTTGATCCCAGTCTTCGGAATGAGATCCGAGCCGGTTAAAAATGGCTTAAAGCGACTACAAGAAATCACGGAATTTCGCGTAAACAAGCCAAGGTACCACTAAAACCGGTCAAGCAATGATAAGGCGATGCCACAAAGGGACCCATAATGCTGATTCCGTTGCGATTCGAAGCGACAATTGAGCCCAATTTTGATTGACGGTCGGAAACTATCAGCAGTACGCGCAGCATCGAAAAACGATATAAGGATATGCTACTAAAGCCCTTCGGCTCAGAGCCAAAAACAACACCCTTTTCCAAGCGCTCTGCAATGAGCAGCTTAGCTCCCGCGACCCGATGCCTCGCGACAAGGGAGAATTGATGGTTCCATCGGGACAGTTGGCTAAGAGTTTGACAAGGCGGCCGACACGGGCTTCGCACGATAGCGAGAGGTTTACATCCGACCTCCCGACCGCCGGGAAGGTTCCGACGAAGCGAAGCGAGGCCAAATCTACCTGGGGGACGGAATTCCTTTCGGTCCCCGCAAGGCCATCTCTGTACCGATACACATCTAGCAAACCACTTTCGACTAGAGCGTGAGGTCAGTCACCACACCGATCCCAGCTTTTTAAATGCGGTGCGGCATATGGCCTTTGTGCAACAAGACGGCCCATTTCAGAATCGGGGTCAGGGCCGAAAGACCCGCTCCATCTAGAAACCTGTGCCGTGCCGCCGAAGGCATCCCCACATTATCGGACATTGAACATTACTAGGGTACCGGTCTGGTCCAGAATTCGGCCCCAAGTAATGCGCGACGCTAAAGGGCATCCACTGGATGATTTAATGCAGCGACACAAGCGCATACGACAGAACAGAGACATCTAGAACGGCAAGCTGGCACAAGCGCGAATAGGTTCGTACCGTACCGACCACGGCTGATACTTCCCGTCCCGTAGGCAATACACCGACGCAGATGGCCTAGTGTACTTATGCATACAACAAGCATATTCACTGAAGCCACCGACAAGAGAGAGCATCCTAGTTCGAAGCACATCGGCTTAAGGTATCACCAGGCCGAACAACGTGAGCACTAGATCTTTTCGAAGTCGGTCCAGCTCTGCCGCAGGACGCTGCACGCCTTCGGGAGCCTCGACGCCTCGGGGGACCACGATGTGCGGCCAGTTGTGGACCTCGTGGGTCTCATGAACGCCAAGAACTCCCAGGCCCACGGCCCAGGCCTCGCGCCGTGCCGGAGTGTTCAAACGGCAGCGTGGGCCATAGTTGTGCACGAAGGCCGCCCGCAAGGCCTGGTTTGTTTCTGAAGCTCTGAAGCAAGCAGGGACACTGGAAAAGACCAGCCCAACGCTTACAGGAAACAGGGACCGCAAAAGCCCTGCGTGGTCGCGTAGTAGCACTGAGCGCGAAACAGGTGCGGATGCACTCGGCGATCTGCTTCAGGCACTTCCCTGAATGGTGAGAGTACCGAAGAAAGAAACAGGCAGCATACTCATCGCATGCGGGACATGGTCCCGGGTGGCGCTGAATTGCCTCGGCCCTCGGCACGTTGCGCAAAAGAGCATAGGCGACGCCATTCGGCCGGGTCGGAGCAGGGAAAATCACATCGTTACGCGTGCGTGACAAGAACAGTCCGACGCCTGCCATGATGGTGAAAGAATCTAGGCAGAGCGGTATAGAACCTTAGCCTAAAAAAGCGCGGCGCGAACGCGATCGGCGTTCCAAAACTAGCGCGTACGAGCTAAGACAAGGAAAATTAGCAACAACAGGACGTAACAAAGCTGGAGGTCTTCACTCTACTCGTCCCGGCACGGCAGTGGGCAGCTCGGAAGCAGTGTACGTATCGGAACAACGAGCAACGGAAGATTCCATTCATCAGAACGTTTAGGGGATTGTCGTGTGGTAAAAATCCCCCGGTAAAGGTCTATGTCGATTTAATTTTCCGATGCTCACAACATCTTACAGCAAGAAGGCGAATCGTGCAGTACAACACCGAATTACGAATGCCGCCCGGGAACTTAACGACGAAATTTCGAAGGACAACTACGGGACCGTACCGCGCTCTACTTCCCTGCAGCCAGCCAGCCAATATACCAACGAAAACCGTAGTGCAAGTTTCTATCCATAATTCGTCCCATTTTCCAAAATAATTGTCTTACAATTTGTCTTTCCCTCATTCCTTCAGCATTCTTTTCATGGCTGGAGGGCCAGCCAGCGTTTGTTTGAGGGCATGTAGTGGTACAGTTCTGTCCACTACAGTTAATGTACTAGGATGTTCTTCGCCTTTCCCAAGTCTTTACCTCATGCTTCCATCCCGTCAATCCGTCTGGCGCCCGCCGGGCGGAACGGCTCAAATGCGCTGTACTTGCCTCCTCTCAAAATGCTCCTCCCCCCTAATCTACGGCCCACTCAGTATTTCCTACCTCGCCGTCTCTTCCAGGATTTGTGTAACACAGGCCCGCCTCATCCAGTCAGTCTAGAACGAGCTCAGTAGTAGCAGTAGTGTGAGAGCAACCACAGCGGCCGCCGGCCGGGGCGCTAAGCTCCGTGCCGGCGGAGTTTCGTCTAAATTCTAAGTCCTAAAATCCACCGCGCTTCTGGGCTCAGGACCGTTCGTTTACAACTCGCTCCCCCTCTACAACCCGTCCTGTATTTCCGGAACGTCTCTCCCTATTACCGCTACACCGAATAAACTTGCACTATGAACCACCTATTCGAAGACTAGCCAAACAGTGCACAGTGGCGAACGACACATGGAGCGTGAACTCGGGTATGGCTAGCGATAAGACTAAGGCGGAAAGGCCTAAGCAGAGTAGCAGTTCTTACATCGATGCTAAGTAAGCTAAGGGGCTCGTGGACTGATCAAAGGGCACTACATTCAAATATTCAGCCGTAGTAAAGGTGCTCTCCTCTAAGAGGAAGCCCGATAGCTCGAGAGCGTTTCCGGCTCGATAACAACCTTGCTAGTTTGCGATTGCGTTCCACTGCGTCAATGCAGCGGCTATCATTAATCAGTCCCTCGACCCTTAGCGCTCCCCTGTTTACCGGCTCTGCACCCCTTGAGCCGCCGCCTTTCTGCCGTGTGGTCACGAAGAGTGGGAAACCGGTAAGCTGCTGGCCCTCCAAGCGGCATGACGCGCCACGACGCGCTACGACGCGCCAGGACGCGCCCGCTGCGGGTCCTCCAAGCGGCATGACGCGCTATGACGCGCCACGACGCGCCACTCGTGGAAGCGCCCTTGGCCGCGATGCGCTGCTGACAGCCAAGCGCCTCGAGCCGCTAAGCCCAACCGGCCCTCAATCCGGGACGACAACTGCCGCCGCTAGTCCGCAAGAAGAAAGCGGTCCGGCTCAATAACTAGCGACGCGCCGCCGCAGCGCGGCCAGCGCACGATCCACCATATTAGCGCCCGTTATAACTCCCTATTTCCCCATTTCTCGTGTTACCATACAGTGGTTTCGCCATGCCCGTTCCCGCGAAGAAAGAGGTTGCTGTTGCAGAAGTTGCTAGTCCTGTGCCATGTGGCTAAAGTTATACTTAAGTGTATTTACTTTGTACTTAACTTAAGCTAATGCTGCTCTGCCTAGCTCCGTTCTTTCTTCGAGAACGTGCACTTCCAAGCCGCCATAGAGCGCTTCTTCACCTGGCTCGACATGGTAAGTCGACTGCCTCGGTAGTGTACAAAAGCCTAAAGACAATTGTCGCTTGTAACCACATGTCATGGCAAATGCCGGTAGCTCACGTTCTGCTTCCAGCTCTGGTTCTGCGATGCACTTAGCGTCCGCGTGGCTCACTCCATCCACCGCGAAACGTCTAGTACTGGTGGAATTATAGGGGAACACGAGCAACCGCGGAAGATCAGAGAAAACATGGACCACATTTTCGTTTAGGTTCATTGTAGCGTGCTACGGCTAGCGGCGCGGGAGCGCGAAGCGCACCCGTCGCTAGTACCCTACATGCTAAGTAGGCAATACCATCCGTCATCATAGAGGTATCGCATGCATTTGCATTATTGCGAAATGTTATTTTTTCGATCTAGTCTTTCATGTCGCTTCACAATTTTATGTCCTTTCCCTCGTTGATTCGTCTCCGCATCCGCCAAAAATTGGATGTCAAATTTTTATTTAGTGCTACCGTTATCAAGATACCAGAAAAAACTCGAAAACATGCTAAACCTTTTATATTAGGACAAGCTAAATATGAGCATGGTGACGCTTTGCTGCGCTTTCACGATGTATGCACTAAACAACAGTGTCTCATTTTAGGGCATGTTTGCAATCCATAAAGGAATCCTGGCAGTACGCATCATTTCGCCATTCCGATCATCTTTTTATTCTTAATTAATGAGTATGCCGATAGGAACCTTCGATTGACCTTAGCTAGTGTGAAGCTGTACGTTTTAACATAGCATCTACGTTTTCAAACAGGTTAATTCTAAGCTAAGCATAGGGCACGATACTCATAAACATGGTTTTCATTCCTCCTCCGAGTCCTCCCTAGGAGGCCACCAGTCTCCATGATTGCCGATGGCCGACTCGTCGCTGTAGTCCGGTCGCTTGAGCTCCCCATAAGAAGCTCCTGTCTTCTGGTCACCCCGGAAAGTCAAATTGGCGAAGAGAATAGGTGCTTCAACCACTTCTGGTGACTGTGATTCGGAAACATCTGTGAGGTTGGCGACGACAGGTTCTAGGACGGTTTTGCTGTAACGTCATTTTACCGCATTTTCATAAGTAATTTCCTCTCCATATTTGACTCTCTCCGGTGGAAAGTCAAAAATAGTACCCCACTTCGGAGAGGCAGATACCCTCGGCCAAGAGCAGCGGGAGGGGAGCGGGAGGTGGGGGGTTCGACACCCTTGCTGGCCTTCGGGCAGCGAGTTTAAAGGGGGGACCAAGACAAATTTTTATTTAAGAATTCATGGTTGTTCGACTAATCTTTGTCATATTTTCCAAGAATTTTTACCTTAAAACCTCAAAAACTTCTGTGGCTGGGCTAATTTGGGTTGAAACGGCTAATTTTTCCGGGTCTTTGCCTTTTATGCACGAAATGCGCTATAGTGGCGCCTGCGGAGAACCATTTAAGGCTGAACTATGCTAAAATAACGACTTAAATCCACTATGAGGGCAAAATTCAGGGATAAAAAGGGATCAAGGCATTTTTTCGACCCGGCCAGAAGCGGCGCCGAGCAAATACGTAATCGTCCCCCCCCCTACCCGAGCCGGGCTCGCGCCGCCCTTGCTATCCGCCACTCTCTGCGTCACTGCGCACTACGTAGAAACAAGGTAAAAAGATGGGCATCCAAGGCCTAGGATGCCTTGAACACGCTTCTTCACGGTGCGACTACGCCTTGAAAAGCTGTAACTGCCGCAATTTGCGATTTCAATAGGGCCCTCAATGACTGCCGCTGACCCATTTATATCTAGCCTGAATACCTACTTACCCGCAACGGTAACGTTAATAGACGCCGCACGGGTTCCCTGAGTATTCGTGGCGACGCACTTGTACGTCCCGGCAAAATGCATGTCCACGTTCGCCAGTCGCATGACGTGCTGCTCGAAATGGTCAGGAAGCTGGTCCGGCTCGAAGGTGGTGTTCGGGAACACGTCGACGACCGACGAATCGTTCACAAACCATTGGAAGGTCAGGGGAACCGTGCTTCTCGCCGTACACGCCAATGACGCAGTACTCCCGATGATAAACGGAGACTCGACGCAGATTTCAGAGATGTAAGGCTGAGCTAAAGGTGCAACTGCGTAAAGTATTCTTTGCCAATTTCCCCGTTGGCAGAATGTTTGGCTTGTCACCCCGCAGACTGTACACCAGTGCAAACCTGTAGACCAATGTAGACTATATGGGCCTATGCAAACCTTATTTAGTTCATATAGTATAGCGTATTCGGTTAAATGCATGCGGCATGCCATGCTGCTAGCATGGGTTACTGCATAAGGAAGCATGCACGATGCTTATGCGCAACAAAATAAACCGACGAATGTGCATGCAGTCAAGCGTACTAAGCGCTTCCGCATGAAGGACCATGGAACCTACGCCAGAAAAACGACTGCATTCGACGACGGAAAGCGTGCATACATGCGCACTACGCATGAATTCATGCATCAGTGCGCAGCTAGTCCCGAGAAACGGCTAAATCCCGATCACCTTGGAGTTGCCAAATTTTGCTCAGGGATTGTGTGCATACAGAGAGGGCAAACCAAACTTGATGCACAGATTTCAAAATACGACTTGGCCAAATAAGTGGTAGCATACCAATCAGTTCCTGCTCAAGTGCTCTGCCGCATGCTAAGCCGCCTTCGTAGAACTCGTCGGCCTTGAAGCACTTTACCACCGTGGTGCCAAGTAGAATTTTCTTTTCGATTATGCGGTTCCTCACTTGCACTTGGAGACAGAAGTGGTAAGGAGGGTCAGCCTAGAAGAAGTCAGATGCTTTTACCATATATACCCTACTAAGGCCCCTTTGAAAAGAGTCTATTGTGGACCCCTGGACCCTGTTAGAAGCCACCCCTAAAAGTACTCCACAAAAAGTTTAATGGAATGAGCAATATGCCTGGCCTGGCCGATCGAGACCGAGTCTGGGCATCTTTACGATCCTTCCAATCCGACCTTCATCAAAAAATACACGTCTACCGGCGTTTTGGTACATGACCGCACACCGAAACAGACTTTAGTAACAGAAAATTACGATTTTCGCACTATGAACGCACACTCGTCAAGACGCGATAACGTCAGGCTAAGTGGACGGATACCTGGTCGAAAGTGTCGCTGTACGGCACTACGCGCAAGGAGACAAGTGGATACCCTTCACTTTCCGAACGGCGGGTGGCCGGAAGGTTCTCGAGCTCCAGTCGATCGCGGCCTAAACGAAGGACAGATTGGTTTTAACGTCGCATTATTTAGGCTACCACAAATGATTCATAAGGCACTGCTTACGTAAATGGCTGCCGGACATTACATCTTGCGGCGGTAAAGGGCATTTTTCCCCAAGCCACCATTGACATAGTTGCTGGCCATATAGTGGAGTAAAGCATAGGTCACTTACGCCAGTTATCCGAGTGACTTCTCCGGGCGTCGTTGTCACCAGTACTCGCAACAAGCGTCACAGGTTCCGTCCGATTTATGGCGAGCGCGACGTGCAGAACATCTTGTCGCTGCTCGTGAGGCTTTTTTACTAAATGACTTTTTTCATTTATCGGTCTTTTCATAAAACACAGAGTATATTTCACAAAACACCGAGTTTTTGCTGCTTGTAAAGAGTGTAAGGCGGGATTCGGTCCGGATAAGAGTCCTAACTTATTCCTTCGTTTTTTTTAAAACAACACAAGTGTAAGTCCCTAAAATATGGGGAATTATTTGGCCGATAATACGCGCCAAATCGATTGACGTTTTTACAAAATGTGGACAGGTTTTAACAATGTTCCTTATTCGACCGCTTTCATTTTTAAAATTTTTACTCCTCAATCACAAGTTTGAGTCGTAGGGTGCTTTTTTAATTTTTTGAGAAAAATAAGAGCAGTTTTCATAGCCTGACCTTGCTGAACTTTCATATGTCGAAGAACTTACAGCATTCGCAGATATCGCCGCTGGCGCAGTACTGGAACAACGCCGGTACGTAGGTGTCGCCAAATTTCTCAGGTACACGAAACCGGAGCCGAAAGTCGAAGGAGAACTCCTTCTGGTTGCAGTAGTCCGAGCGAATTAATTCTGCGTCGAATTCGCATGTAACGCATGGTGGAACAAGGCAGTGCACAGGAACGCACTTGTCTAAAGACGGTTTCGCAAGAAATAAATGACGTATGTTAGCTCAATAGAATCAGTGAGGGGTGTAGGCTCCGCTTAAAATGGAGCCCTTAGCGACTTGAACAAGGATACAGAAGGAAAAGCTCTCTAATCTCTTAAAAACTCTACGGAACCTTAGTTTCCCTCAAACACACAATTAAAATTCTGCCCTATTTCGTTCCGTGTCACAACGTTGTTACTGCTCTTCTATATCTTCTCGATTCCGTTTCTTACGGGCAAAAAGAAAACACAACGAATAAGCACCACACAGCAGACATCAAAGTAAGCCAACGACGGTTGTTTCAGTAACATCGTTTGTCGTCCATAAAGCTGTCTTGAAGGCGCCCCTTTTGCCAACCACAGTCAAGTCCGCTTGACCGAAGCATCATTCAGTTTTTTAGGCGACGGCACTGAAGAGCCAGTGGATGCACTTTCGGGTACTTCAGCGAACCTTCTGAACACCAGCAGTCGAGATGTTTGATAGCATGGAAGTCGTTGTAGAGCATGGCGTTGAGGTAGTCCTTCGCATCCAGGACGGAGCCGCTCCTGATTTCCTTGCAGTCCTTAGAGTCTTAGAGCTCAAGCGCTTGTCAACGTTGCACTTTTCCAGCGTCTGCTCATCGCAGTTATCGTTGTTTGCACCCGCAGGTTCCGCATCGTAGGTAGGTGCTCTAGCGTCCGCGTTCGCAGGGCAGTAATCATACAGCTTCGAGACGAGGCCGTTGTAAAACTTAGCATAGACGCTCAATAGAGAGTGGTATGTACCATCAAACTGAAACGGGACGAACACCTTAAACGCGTATGCAACACAATAAGCTACGAAAAGTGAGGAAAACAGCACAGTATTTCACTACTTCTGTTTACCACAGATTACCACACCGCACCAGCCGCTTTCTTGTCCATTTCACACTTCACTTTTAGCTTCTAGCAACACCGCGTGAAAAACTTTTAAGAGGTTTGTGACCGTCTCAAAAGTGGTTTTAAAGCTATTCACGACGTCAAACCCGTTTGCAGAAAAAAGTGGTGACGTTCTCTCATCCCAGTTCACGCCTAATTTCAAATTTTCGAAGTTCAAATTTGCATGGGTTCCGGATCCAAAGACAAAGAAAATGTAAAAAAAGTAACTTACTTATCCATTCGAGGCCCGACGCCGGAAAGAAAGACATTGCGAATGCGCTAGCGACGACAAGAGTGGCGAGGGCCTTCATGACAAGCCACCTGAAATGAAGATGCATCCGATTGGCACTTATTACTTCTCTGATGCCGGGCGTTACTCGAACTATGTATCGTATATCGGTAACAGTGACTGAAGTGAGGGAACAACACGGTCATACTTTTACCGACGAGAAAGGAGCACGAAGTTAACCACTTTAAAGACAGGTTATGTAAAGGTTTGAGGAGAAGGAGATAGGTAGGACGTTGCTTTTACTCTTAATCAGCTAATTTCTAATTGGCTATGTCGGCTTCCGGCTACGGTATTAGCGGACAATACGCGTAATATACTGCTGATAAATGGCGCACATTGTCTGACGTCGACCGACTATGGCCCTGGCCTTACTTGGTACAGACAAACCCTGCTGGAAACAAAAAAGTCTGACAGTGTCAGGCGTCGAACCATTCAAAATATGTGAGGGGCAAAGCGAAAGTGGCAAATGCGGGTAAGGCGCAGAGGCCGATCTCGGGAAGTTCGACCGCATTCGCAAGAGGGAAGCTAAAGAGCGCATTTGGCCGCCGAGTTCGTGAAAACACATCTGTCTTTCACGACTGTTTTTTTTTGCGGACCTCACCGAGCGGCTTGTTAATGCTTTCGGCGCTGACCGGCCGTCGTCGGGAAGCACTTTAGCTTTATGGACCCATTTTTTCGGGAGAACGCCTAGCAGATTTCGAGGTCTTTTCGTCCAATGCTCGCCGAGGCTTTTGGCCAGGGGCATCTCGGAATGATTTGGAGTTTGTCGGAATTCGGATTTCGGAACTGACCCCCTTCTCTCGGAATCGGAACGCAAAAAAAACGTCGGAATCAGGAATTCGGAATATCGGAATCAGAATCAGGCTGCTCAGATGAAATTCGGCCTCGGGGGGCGCCGGAG